>OVAN01003262.1:0-29808 GCA_900406275.1 Anastatica hierochuntica
TTATTTGTTTCAAAATGACTTTTTTGCCCTTATCAAATAATCAAAATTCAAAAAAAATGATTAATTGTTTAAAATATTTTAAAATTAAAATAATTCTACATATAATTAAAAATTATAAAATATTTTCTTTAATTATTTTTTCAATATTTATTTAAAATTGAAAATAAAGCATTCAACATGAAGAAAACAATTATTTTCGGTCAAAGTTTAGAAAATAATAAATTTTTAAGTTGTTGATAATGAATTATTTAGTTATTTAGTTATTATTTGGATAATGATGTATTTTCTATTATTTATGAGTTTTAAAAGTAGAATCAAAAATATTTTTCGGTTCTTTTTACATATTTAACATTTTTGAAATGTATATATATATATATGGAATACATTCTAAATTTAAAATATTTATAACCAAATATATTTATATAATTTAAAAATTTTAATCAAAACTATTATTTAAAAATTCTAAAATGAATTGACAATAATTTAATATAATTTAAAACTTAAATATCATTATAAAATTATAACCCAAAAATAATACGAAATAAACTCGACAAAAGGTTTTTATTAGTCAATAATTTAAAAAATCACCTTTATAAATAAATCAACATAAAATAAAATAAGTTTAACATAAATAAACAACTCGACAGAAAAATAATCATAAATTATTGAAAAGAAAAATAAGTCAACTGTTCAAAAAGTCGATTATGTTATAAATCAACTAGCCAATACATAAGTCGACTGTTTTAATATAAGTAAATAAAGAAGAAAATTTAGTCAACATAAATAAAATATAAGTTGACGGTTTAAAAAATCGATCTTAATAATAAGTTAGCGTAAAATGAAAAAAAATCTACCAAGAACAAACAAGTCGACGAATAAAAAAATATAAATCAACACAGAAATAAAATAAGTCAATTGTTAAAAAAGTAAATCAATTGAAATATAAGTCAGCTGCTTTAAAATAAGTCGAAAGAGAAAAAATAGTCGATGAAAATGAGACATAAGTCAAAAATCAACAAACAAGTCAATAAAGAAAAGGCTATAGATTGCTAAAGAAAAAAATAAATCAACAGTTCAAAAAAACGATGATGTTATAAATTAATCGTCTAAAACATAAGTAGACTGTTTTAAATTAAGTCAATAAAGAAAATTATTAAGTAGATCAAAATAAAATATAAATCGACAATTTTAAAAAATCAACGTTATTAATTAGTCGACAAATAAATAAATAAATCTATCGGAAATATTAAAATATCTACTATTTTATTTATTATTTATTAATAGAAAAAATAATTTGAATTTATTTCGGATAAATTGATTAAACTATCAACAAAAAGTAAATATAATTTTATTTATTTATTTTAAAACCAATGTCAAATTTATTATCATTTTAAAATTAATATATTAAAATAATAGTTTTTAAATAGAATAAGGGTAATATGGTAAATTTGTAATGGTAAAAGACTAGTTTTCAAATTACTATAAATTTGATTATAGTTTTCCAGTTTTTAACAAAAAAAAAAAGAATTTTGATAAATGCACTCGATATTGTTAAAAATTGGAAAATTATACTCAAGTTTATATTAATTTGAAAACTAGTCTTTCCCGTTGAATATTTACAATAATACACTTATCTATTTAAAAATTATTATTTTAATATATTAATTTTAAAATGATAATAAAATTTTAAGTTGGTTTTAAAATTATTTAATATGAAAATTATAACCAAATTCGTAATTAATAAAAATAATAAAAAAGTAAGAAAATTTATTTTCCAATGTTAAGAGAAGTTATTATTTAAAATTTCGAAGAAATTAAATTTTTTTTCGATAGTCTTGTCACCTTTTTTTACATCTATCTTTATTGATATCATAATCGATATAACAAACTACAAACCGTAAACCACAAAACACACATTGTTAAAAACATGAAATTGGAAAAATGTTAACATGATGCTTTCTAACACGTTCGTAGGATCAATTGCTTCACTAACTTTATTCATCTTCATACTTTGTCTTGTATGATCTAATTCTTAACTCTATCCGAGACAAATTCACATTATATATTTTCTGTTAATAAATAATAATAAAAATTAATTTATAATTTTTAATATTTTCAATAAACTTACTTATTTCTTCGTCGACTTATTATTATCGTTGATTTTTTAAACTATCAATTTATATTTTAATATGATCAACTTAATTTTTTCTTCATTGACTTAATTTAAAATGACTTATGTTTTGGATGATTAATTTATAACATCGTCGATGTTTTTGGAACTGTTAATTTATTTTTATTTTTAGCGATTTTTAGCTTTTTTCTATTAACTTGTTTATTGATCGTAGACTTAATTTTTTTATTTGACTTATTGATAAGGTCGATTTTTGAACTGCTAACTTATGTCTCATTTTCTTTGATATATATTTTTCTCTTTTGACTTATTTTAAAGCAGGTGACTTATATTTCTGTTGACTATTTTTCACATAGTCGACTTTTTTGGACATCTCACTTATTTTGTTTGTTTGTTGATTTATAATTTTTTCTTTGTCGCCTTATTTATTCTTTGTGATTTTTTTCATTTTACGTTAATTAATTATTAAGATTATTTTTTAAACCGTCAACTTATGTTTTGATTTTTTTAACAACCACACATTAATTAAAATTCTCCAAAATTGGATAAGCAATTCGGAGGATCAAAGTTTACATAAACACAATCATGGAAAAAAAATACGGGTCGCGGGCCAGGCTATCTGCTTGGGTGTTCGTCACGCGCAGGATGAGTGATAGCTTGAAACCTGGTGAATTTCCCTGTAGGATTTGGAACTCCTGGATCAACGTATACAGTGCTGGCCAACCATCAGGGTTTTGGGTAAGATTGATGACTTCTGCGCAGGCTGTCTGGAAGATTTAGCAGTCTATTCCATGATTTTGTAGCTCGGACATCACTCATAGTAAAGCTTCCATCTCAGAATGTAGTGTTAAAAGACTCAGGCGGTGACATTTCGCCCCATTAAGATTACCTTGTTATCTTTATCTTTACAGATCCAATCAAGTCCCGAAGTTGGGTCTGATTATTTCCAGGAACCATCTACCTAACCAAATAAGCCACCAGAAAAAGGATCTTCCACAGGTACCGTTTCCTCTTCAGAGGGGACTAAGAATTGCGCTTCTTTCCAAGCTAAACAATCAGTCTCCTGCATTCTTAAAGATGTCTTCTGCGTCCAAATGTATCCCTTGAAAAACCTTTTGATTTCTAGCTTTTCATATTAACCATAGTATCAATGGGAAGAGATCATATCTATCCTTGTCTTGAATCCTCAAGGGGGTTCTCCAAAAAAGATAGTCTATATTTGTGTAAACTTAGACTGACAAAAAAAATCTCCGACCTTTCCGGATCCTTGTAGAAATTCCAAATTTGTCTAACTCCCTCACACTCAAAAAAGATATAATTAATTGTTTCCTTAGCAGAGTTACAACGTTTAAAGGTTTTTTCACACCATACTCCCCTGTGAGCTAGTTCTGTAATTAACACCAAACTCCCTATAATAATTTTCCGAGGAAGTGTTGGATTATCATTGGACATTTTAGTTTCCAAATAAACGCCTTCAAATCCTCCAGACCTGAACCCCATCCATTATTTTTTTATTCGGCTTATCTCCAGAGAAGTGAGTAATTTATATCCAGATTTAACTGTGTACTGAACCGATCTGGTATAGTGTCATATTAAATCATCGTATGTAATGGTGCGGCTGGGACGAATGCCTCGAACTGTTAACTAAAATTAACGAAATAATTTTATGTAATTTTAGCTTAATTAATATTTGAACTGTTAATTTGTTTTTTTTTACTAAAATTTCTTCTTTGTTGACTTATATTAAAACAGTCGACTTATGTATTGGCTAGTCTATTTATAACATAATCGACTTTTTGAACTCTTGACTTATTTTTTTGTTGATTTATAATTTATTTTTTCGTCGACTTATTTATTTATAATAAACTTATTTGATTTTATGTTGACTTACATATAAACGTGGTTTTTGAACTGTCGACTAATAAAAAACAATTTCAGGTTAATTTTTTGTTATTTTTGGTAATAACATTTTTAATGATATTAAAGTTTTAAGTTATATTAAATTTTGGTCAAATTTATTTTAAAACTTTTAACTAATAGTTTTGGTAACAATTTTTAAATTATATAAATATATTCCCTTAAAAATATTAATTTATGATATAACAAATATATGTTTTCTAAAAATTTGAATCTGTAAAAATAGGCTAAAAATATTTTTGCTTCTATTTTTAAAATCCAAATAGGAACTAAATAACCAAAAATCTAATCTAAATTAAATACTCACTTTGTTCTATTTTATAACTGTTTTTAGACATTTCTTTTTGTTCCGTTTTATAAATCCTTCTCTAATATCTATGTAAATCTTTAATGTCTTTAATCCAATAATAATTGAAATGATTTTTTTTACTGGTTGAATTTTTTTATGTAGATATAAATAACATTTTTAATACAAAAGGTAAGATTCTTAATTTTACCCTTTTATCTCAAAAGACTTATATAAAGGAACAGATGGAGTAAATCTAAAAATAATTGTGCTATTACTTATTTAAATTTATAATGTATTCTAAAATAATTAAATTAACAATTGTAATATAAGATTTTTCTTTATGATATCTAAGATTTTGATATCTGATCGTTTTGAATCTTAAAACCATTATCTAAGAATTTTAGTAACAATATTTTTTAAAATATATTAAACCACAACTTACATATTCTATAATAATAGAATTTTACTTTTTTAAATTAATTTTTCTTTGTTTGAAAATTTTTGTTTAGTTTTAGGAAAATATTTTAAATAGTTAACTAGAATTATTTTTATGGATATATTAATTTTAAATTGATGATAATTTTAAATTAATTAAATCTAAAAATATATAACTAAAATTCGTAGTTAATGTAAAATTATTTTTTTGGATTTAAATTAGTAACTAAGGACAAAAGTGTCATTTCAAAAAATTAAAAGGCAAATCTCAAATTACTTAAAATTTTAGTGTAGATTTTAAATTTCTAATAAAATTTAGGGTATAAATCAAATTAATCCAAAAAAAATTAGTTTAGGTAACTTAGTCACTGCCTTTAATATGTGACATGTGAGCGTCGATACATAAACCTGATGGTTTGGCTGTATTTTCAATAGATAATGAGATATCATTAGATAAGTGTGATACATAATGGTAACATTATGGCCATCGTGATTGTTTGTTGTTTTTCAAAAGGTTTTTAAATTTTGATTTTTGGTTTTTTTTTTAACGCTAGGATTTTATTAATATTGATTTGGACACATACCTGCAAATTACATAAAAAAGAAAAGATAAAGATAAACATGATGGATAACAATGATCTTACCTATCTTCTTATTGGATGGTTTTCCTATGATACATTGATGACAGTTCTGTCCAAAGTTAATTTTACTTCACGTTCCTTGTTCTCCTTATATCTACAATAACGGCTTCAGTAGAACACAACTTGATTGTGAAGGAAACTCGTCGCCAGAAACATGACTAATCCGGTAATAGTCAATCTTCTTTTTCCAAAAAGAAACATGACTAATCCAAGTTAAGGGTTTTTGATTTCTAGGATTCAGCTTTTAGTTTTAGATTTTTTAAATGAGATTCTTGAGTAAAAATCTATAAAAACTAGTTTTTAGTTTTTGAGAAGAAATAAAGAGAATCCAACAAAAACTAGTTTTTGGTTTTTTAAGGAGAACTTCAAATCGAAAAACATGATTGGAAGATTTAAATGAAAAGTTGTTTTTAAATCTTGAAAAACCAAATTTGAAAATCTTTATTGGTAAATCAATTAGTTTTTCAGAATCAAAAACCAAAAATTAGTTTAAAAGCAACTTAACAATCAAGGCCTCAGTATAACTTTATTATACAACTGCAGAGGTCAACAAATGCTGCCATAGCATTTTGATACGTAATTGCTTATAAAGACTTATAAAATGGGATGGAGGGAGTATTATCCTATATAGAACGATGAAATTGTTTAAGAGCTTTAAGACTTTGAATGTATAAGAATAACTCTCTTATTAGCTTGAGAAACTAGCTCAAAACTCAAACTCAAAATCTCACACAAACTCTCAAAGAAATCTCTCTTCTAAAACTCGCACCATCACTCGATGTAAAGCCTTATTTTTATAACAAATCTTTTCTCATAAACCTATTAGGAATTCTATTGGATAACTACTAAATAATTTCTAACCCTAATCTACTTAGGAAACCATATCTCGGTTTGGTTTAAGCAATCTTGTTCTTCAAATTAATCTTGGTTTGGTTTGACATGATTTAAGCTTATTCCAACATTCTCCCCTTTAAGCTTAACATCATGTCCTCTTAAGTCTTGAACTCTAACGAGATCCCTCATCTCTTTGTATTTGATTCTTCCAAGTGACTTGTCAAAATGTCTGCTTTCTGCTCATTCCCAGGAACATGTTCGAATTCAATCAAATCCTTTTCAACACATTCTATTATGAAATGGAATCGAGTATGAATATGTTTACTTCTTCCATGGAACACTGGATTCTTTGTGAGTGCAATTGTCGACTTGTTGTCTATACGAATGACCACCTTCCTCTCGAGTTCTCCTGTAATCTCAGCAAGCAGTTCTCGGTGCCACACAGCTTGTCTGGCTTCTTTAGTCCCAGCCACAAAATCTCCTTCGCATGATGATAGAGCCATGGTTTCTTGTTTCTGTGAACATCAAGTAATTGGGCTCTTCCCAAGAAAGAAGACATATCCAATAGTACTTCTACCATCGTCAAGATCCACATTGTGACTACTATCGCTGTAGACGATCAAAATGCTCCCCTCAGAAACCGCCGGTTTTATGACCAAACCATAGTATATCGTTCCTTTCAAGTATCTCAAGCACTGCTTTAAGGCTGCACCACGTGACTCCCTCGGTCATTGAATGTATCTGCTTAACACTCCAACATAAAAAGACAGATCTGGTCTTGTGTGAAGAAGATACCTAAGACATCCAATGATTAATCTATACATAGTAGCGTCCATATCATTCTCTTCCTCAGCTTTTGACAATTTAGTCGATGGGTCCATGGGAACTTGAGTTGGATTACATTGACTCATTCCCGAATTCTCCAATATCCTTAGTGTATAACGAGACTGATTTAATATAACAACTTCACCAGCTCGATTTACCTCAATTCCGAGATAATAAGTCAACGGCCCCAAGTCACTCATTTCAAACTTAGCTGACATCTCCCTTTTAAACTTGTTAATGACTTCTAAATTTTCACCTGTGACAAACAAATCATCAACATAAATTGCAACTAGAAGAAGACTTGTGTTTACCTTCTTCCTAAATACCGAGGGCTCCTTTAAGCATTTAGTAAATTATAGATCTTTCAAAATATGATTTAATTTTCCACTCCATGCTCTTGGAGCTTGTCTTAAGCCATAGAGTGCCTTTTTTAGCTTGTATACCTTACTCTCATATCCTTTTGCTTCGAATCCTTCAGGTTGTGTAACAAAAACAACTTCCTTGAGCTCTCCATGTAAGAATGCAATTTTTACATCTAAATGGTGTATTTCCCACTTGCGAGATGCTGCGAAATTAATGAGCAACCAAATAGTTTCTAGTCTTGCCACTGGCGCAAAAAAATCGTCAAAATCAACTCCGTGTTTTTGTACATAACCCTTTGCGACAAGTCGATCCTTATGCTTGTTTATGCTCCCAACCGAGTTTCTTTTGATCTTAAATACTCACTTAAGTCTGATTGCTTTTGCCCCTGTAGGTAACTCGACTAAGTCCCACGACTTTAGTCTCGTAATAGATGATATCTCCTCTTCACAAGACACAATCCATTCCTTTGAACCTCTCTGAGAACCAAAATTTGCACTGTCGATTTTCGTATTCGGAAGAAAGCCAAGAAACCCTAACTTTCCTTGAGGTCCCAGATTTCTGCTAAGCCAAACAACGATAGATCAAAAGTACGAAGAAAATAGACGACGAGATAAAAGTAAAAGAGAATCGAAAGAAAATAGAGCAATAGAGATCTTATTCCGAATCTGCGTTGAGCGTTACAACAGGTTGTACGTCGTGGCCGCGAGAGCTGTCGGCGAGTATCCTAGTTCTAACAGCGTAAGACTGGTAAACCTAATTGAGACGCAGCTCGCTAGCAAAAAACGAAAATAAACCTAAAGCTCTAAGTATGAGTTGTGAAAAAATTTTGTGTCCCTTTTCTCGTTCTCCTCAGCCCCTCTTTTATATGCCTTCATCAGCTAATCTCGTTTCCTTTTCCGCTCTAGATTTGAGCATATCCTTCCGTGGAAATATTCTATTTTCCGGGAATATTCCATATCTTTACAAGTTTTCCATATTTATCTTCATACTTTCACGATATCGTATTTCCCTTTTATCTTTCGCGAAACTCAGGTAAATCATTGATGCAGTTGGGCTCGTTCTCGTTCTGAAATCATAAGTGGACTTTTATCGCGTTTTGGGCTTTCCTGGGCCGTTTAGCGACCAAGTGATTTTTTACGATTTCTTTCGGAGAAATCGTTATTTGTACGGTTTTGCGGTGACGGTTTCACAAAATGTTAAGGCCGATCGTATAGTTAAGACAATGTCGGTGTTCGAGTTAACCGTTATCGTTTTATACGATCAATACGAAGTTTTTGCGAAAAGTACAAGTCTTTACGATTATTGCCGCAAAACTTCAACGGAGATTCCAATCGAGACGAAACAAGAGACGATCGAACCAAGATTCAAGGGAGAAGATGATCGAAAAGATGTGGTCTAGTCAACCATGGGAGACTAGACTTGCTTTTGTTCGTATTGCTCGTATTTCCGAAGCCACGCGGTTATCCGTCGTTTACGGTAACTTCCTATCACTCCAAAACTCGTTTATCGAGATCTCTCAGAGGTCTCGGATATTGATTTCGTTATTCTCGCGTTTAGTTGCCCACGAGTAACTGGACTTTGCAAAGTTGCCGCTTATGGTTTGCTAAATGCGGAACTTCGACATTTGGTCAAGAGGAGATTGACTAGATGGCAAGACTCTCTGAATTGATAATCCTCTCATGATTTTTATTTTCGAGGGAGAGACAATGTTTTTGTTACTCTTTTAGGCATCGATTTCGTCGTAACCGTTTTTGACCTCAACAGTTAGCCCCCCAGTTTGCAAGAATCGTTGAAATTTTCTTGCGAACTTTTAAGGCGCGTTAGGTAAGTTAGGCAGAATTGATGGCTAAAAATTCTGGAGATGAATTGTAAATTTCTCTTTCTATAAATAAGAGAAGTAACTTTCCAAATCTTCAACTTGCTCATTTTCACAAAAATTTGCTGAAGGTAAAAAAAAAAACTCCTTATCCTTTCCATCTCTCTCTCTTCTTTTGTGCTTTGGCTTCGAATGATCTAGTTTCCGCGAATGCTTTGCAGCCGGTTTTCGACCCTAAAAGCCTACAAATTTGGGAAGGTGAAGTTATACCGAAAGTCGAATGCGTGCCGCACTCCGTCGATCCTGAGGAAGCGAGGGAATATTGGTGGGTTACATGTGGTATCGAAGCTCCACCGCCCGACTCATGGTGTCCGTCGATACCGAAATTTAAAAAGGACGCTATTAAGCCGAGCTAGTTTCGAAAATCATTCCTTACCGTCATCCGGGATTTATACCGAGTTCCAAAGGAGGTGGAGTTCCGAATGTCGAGAGCCGGAGAGGACGCTGATTCTCCGCCTAGTGGTTTCTTTACGTGCTACAAAGCGCATTTTTTGTTTTGCCGACTGTGGTTTCCTATTCCGGGGGTCATAGTCCAGTTTTTGGATCACTACAGTTTATCGATCGGTCAGCTCTTGCCCACCGGTCTCCAACACCTCGTTGGACTCTTGGTTTTGGGTTACGAACGAGGAATGGACTTAAGCATCGACTATCTAGTGTCGTTTCTATCTCCGACGGCCGCGCGTAATTCGCTTCGATATTGCCTCAAGCCGAAGAAAAACATGGCGGTGATCCAATCGTTTACATCCAATTTCCATAATTGGAGCAAGCGATACTTCTTTTTTCATTTAGACAGTGCCTTTGTTGAGGGCGAATACATTTCTTCTTTTAGGCGTAAATGGGGTCCCGCGGGTATCGCTTTTGATACACTGGCCGTTTTCTTTTCGTCTGCTGATATCTGATAACTCTTTTGTTTTGCAGCTTCGGATCCCCTTCCCCGCATCCGGAATATACTTTGGTTGTTAGGGACCTTCTCCGATGTGGTCTATTCCACTGGGGTTACTTTTTCCCGGAGCGAGTTCACAACGCGGTCACGTACCATAAGAATCAGACTCGGCCCGATGCGATCTCGGAAGAGAAACTAGAGCCGACCATGAATGGCTTCACTTCGTACGAGATGCCTCCCGACTTGGAGAAGGAGAGGTCTCCGCAGAACCAACGCGCGTCCGCTAATGGTGGCGGCATCGCCGAGGACAGGAGAGCGCCATCTGAAGGCCGTAGTACCAAGATCTACTCGACAGAGATGGTAGCGGTCCGAGTCAACCCTCGATGCCGTTTTTCGAATAAGGGTCAGATTTTGACACCTTTCTTTCTTTTTATGATGCCCCGACGCATCAACCCGCAGCTGGTGCGGGTTTCGTTAAGTCTGGACAATATGCGGAAGCCTCGCGTTTGTGTATGGGGGTTAGTTTTCGTGTATGTGATATGATTCCGATTGTTTAAGTGACATCGCTCTTAACTTTTTAAAGGATTCCTCTTCTTGCAGCGTCTCCATGTGATGGACGAGGCCCTTCGGGCGAGCAACTTGAGGCACAGACGGCTCAGTTCAAGGCCGAGAGACTTGAAGAAGAAAACGCCCGCCTGAAGAAGGAGGTCAAAGCAGCTTCGTTTCATGTAAAGGAATTGGCGCGGAGTCAAGCGTCGCAGGTTCGCCGTGCATACAGGCACGAAAAGCGTGAGGTCGCCTCAATCGTGGCTGACCGTTCAGTTCAGTTTGCGGTGGACTTCGATCAGTATAAGTGCGCTCAACAGTCCTTCGGAGAATACTGCAAATGTTGTGGTTCGGTGGATGCTTTGAATTGCATCGAGCTTCCCAACTACTCCTATGACTTTGAGATGGATAAAATGTCCATCCACGTTAAGAAGTGCAAGGAAGTTGTGTCTTCGTTCTCGTCTATCGAAGAGAGGGTTCGAGGTCACTGGGCCTCGATTCCCGTTTCTCCCGATTCAGAGGAAGTTGGGAACACTGCTCGGGACAAAGAAGACGCGGTCGATCAAAATCCAGGACCATCTAGCGCAGATAACTTTTTGATCTCTGGCTATTTGGACTACAATTCGTGAACGAGAAAAGTTCGTCCGTTGAGGGAGCGTGTTCCCTGTCTTTAGTAGTATTTTGGCCAAGTGTGGCCACTTTATATCTACCAAGGTTGGCCGTGTGTGGCTTTGAAACCCCTCACCTTGTGGTTTTAGTGTCAATGAATGATGTTTTTCGATTTGATTTGGTTGCGTATAAGTAGTGTCACGGTTGCAAAAAAAGATCATGAGTTGTCGTCTCATGTCTACTCCTCTAAGAATCATTACATTCATTGTTCATTTCGGATGCGAGTTCTCGAAAGATTTACTCTTTCGGATTTTCTTGAACGTGAGAACATCGGCGAAGAGACAAATTTTGGAATCTCGTATCGGTTAGATACTATGTCTTGAGATGTTTGAGACTAGTGTTCTGTTTTAGTTTGATTTGGTGTAGAGGGAAAATACGAGTTGTCGTCTCGTATTTAACTCTTTTTGCGGATCGTTCTATGCGTTGCTCGTTCGGGATGTTAAGAAGTTTCGTAAACTTTCTNTCTTTTTGTGGATCGTTCTATGCGTTGCTCCTTCGAGATGTTAAGAAGTTTCGTAAAATTTCTTGAGTGTTTAGATATGAACAAAGAGACATGTTTTAGGATCTCGTATCGGTTAGATATCATGCCTTGAGATGTTAGAGACCAGTGTGTTGGGTTTAGGGAAAGACCTAGGTCTACTCTCGGTTTTAAGGTGTGCGGTGACTAATTCCAGCTTACGTATCATGTTAGCGATTTTGACATGGTTTCGTCTTGATATTGAAGTCTGCGATACATTCTTGGCTTATATGACATGCATCAATCGAGAAACGAGCATCTCTCCAAAGATTATTTCTATGTCGTCTAGAAGTGCTGACCAAAATTTCAGATTTCTTTTATAGTGCGCTATTATCCTAGTTGAATGTACGAGAACCCATTTTTTGCGAAGAGCGGGTTAATGTGAGTGATTAGTTCGTCCTTCATGGCCAATCAACGGGTGCGAAATTAGGACTAGTACTTGTTCTTTTCTCGGTAGGAGTTTGATAGTCTTGCGACCGTTTATAGAAATTTTATATCGAGTTTGGAATTGTGTTTCTCAGAAACTCACGACGTCTCGCTTTTCCTGAAAGTTTTTCCGTTCTGTGGTAGAATGTGTTGATGAACATGTTATAGTCAAGATTCGTTAAGAAAGGTTTTCTCGTATGAATTCCGTTTTTAGGTTATATGAAAAATAATCTCACAAAAAATTTATGGCCAAAATCAGATCGAAAAATGTCGAGTACAAAATATGAAGGTATACGAGTATACGTACACCCACTCCCCCCCCCCTTTTTGGAGAGGAGGACATCTGAACTCCTCTTGCGAAGAGCTTCCTACGTACCTCTTTCGAGGATTAAGTCGTTTCGTAGTTCAGTTTGTTGTCGTAAGTGATTACTCGTTTGGAAGAGCTGCATCGGCCGTTTTAGTCTTGACGACGACAGCTTGATCGACGATTCCCTCTGGAGTTGAGGGCGTTGTTTTGTCGAGAGTGTTGGGCTCGAAAGCTTGCTTGTTTCCTCCGGTTTGAGCTGTTTCTTGAATCTACGATTTTGTCGCATCTTTTTGTGAAGTGTCTTCGGCTGGCAGCCAAGTTGTCTTCATTCGTTTAGGTTCGGCCATGGGCATCATTGCGACTTGTCTTAGCTTATGCTCGGCTAGGAAAGAAAGTCATGACTGCTTTTGGCATCCCCAGATTGTGGAGATTCCATAGGGGGTTGGGAATTTAATGCCCAAGTGATATGTCGATGGGACTGCCTTCATGAAGTTTATCCATGGCGTTCCTATGATCATGTTATAGATTGTAGGGTGGTCGAAGACCGCAAAATCGACAACTTTCGTTATCTCCTTGGCCACCACTAGAAGTTTGATTGATCCGAGAGTAATCGAAGTTGTTTTTGAGAAACCCGTGAGCGGTCTCGGTGCGGGTATGACCTCAGATAAGCCGATGTTCATCCTGTTGAGGGTATCGCAGAAGATGATATCGACGGTACTTCCCGTATCGATGAGGACCCTGGCGACATCTAGATCTTTTATGAAAAGGTCGACTACGAGAGGATCGTTATGGGGTTTGTCGAGTCTGACAGTTTCGTATTCCTCGAAAGTGATGGTGTTATTTGCGATGTTGCTTGCAGTGTCAAGTGGCGTAGGAAAGTTTGCACTTGACTTAGCCTTTCAGTGATATGCTTTTAGCGATTAGACAGTGTCGCAAAAGTATTGCGGCCTTCCGATGATCATATTCACTCTGCAGCGATTGGAGTCGTTGCCTTTGTCGTTAGGCCTCCTTTCGCGTTTCCCATCCGCTTGAGTTCCTTGAGACGTGGCGTCTCCTGAGGGTGCTTTATCAGTCCTGAGTGGGCGATCAGTATTGCGTATGAGATCTTTTACGCTGGTTATGTCCGAGATTTTTTCCGCGAGCAGTTTCGCCGTTAACCTTGCTCCGAGAACCTTGCAGTTTGCGGTAAAGTGACCTTTTGTTTTGTGAAACTCGTAGAAGAAGTTTTCGTCGTATGATGTGTTCCGCGTCCATGTGTTCCCATGATATCCTACCATGTTCTGACGGAGAATTGACAGCGTAGTTGTGCACCCCCCGAACGTCTTCTCCCTCATGATGGACATACTTGTCGTTACGAGGGATCTTGTTTTTCGCTTTCTGTTCAGAGCCTAAGTCTTTCGAGGATGCCTTCGCGGGTTTGTGGTTTTGCGATAGGACTTTCATCTCTTCTTCGATGATGATGAAGTGTGTGGCCTTATGAAGTGCAGCCTGAATAGTCCGCGGTTTTTCGAGAGCTATCCATTTTGTGAACTTTGACTTGTACCAGAGGGTTTTTCAGAGCGCGTCTACCCACCTTGTCGTTGATCCTGCTGACTCTCGACATTACTATCTTGCACCTGTTCATGAAATCTCGGAGAGATTCGTCTTCTCTTTGAGACAGGATCCATAGATCAACATCGGAAGTTTCTCTATCCATAAACAGGGAGTATTGTTTTAGAAATTCCGAGGAGAGTTGACGGAAACTTCAGATGCAGTTTCGTTTTAGACGGGAGAACCATTCAAGGACCACCCCTTGGAGATGCTCGACGAAGAGGTGGCAGAAACCAGCGTCTTTCTCGCCTTCCTTGAGCTTGGATCTCGCCATCGCGATCTGGAAAGTCTGCAGGTGGGCTTTCGGATCGGAGGTTCCGTCATATGGTGCGATTTTTACCATCCTGGGATACGAGACTCTAGTGTTGGTTATGCGAGCAGTGAACGGAGTTTTTTGGCTTCTTTGAGGAGCCTATTGATATTGGGCACGGCACTGGTCGCGTGGTGGATCTACGATTTTACCGCTTTAACCTCTAACGCTGTTTTCGCGATGTAATCTCGGAGATCTCAAATCTCGTCGAGATCGTCGCAGGTCTTTTTCCGAGATGGTTGGCGCGTCTTTCGGATGGCTCTGGCCTGCTCCTCGGCCTGTTTCTCTTGCTCTACCCAGAAGATATTTTCCTCTTCTTCCGTCATGGGTTCGCTGGGCTGAGAATCCTTCCGTGTTGCGCGACCCTTAACCCTTCTTGGGTGTACATCAGCGTCTTCATCCGTGGAATCGGATTGATCGCTGAAGTCTAGGTCAATTCACTCGACTTCGTTATCCTGTGTCTCTTTCTCGGGATTTGGGGGGTCTTCCACGTTATTTCGAGGCACGACAGGGGTGATTACATCGAGATCTTGTTCCGATGGTTTTTCTTGCGCGTTCCTGAGTACGCCGAGCGGAGTGGTGAAGTCGAGTCTTCTCCCGTGGATTTTGGTAGCTCCGCACGGAAGAATAGTTCTAGTTCTTGCAGTTAGGATTTCAACCTGTTTATCGAGAGAGCTACTTAGTTTGTCTTGTTCGGCCGACTTCTTTTCGAGAGTCGAGAAAATCTTTTTGATCTCCTCGAACGCCACGTTGTTTGCGTCAGCGTTGATCGTGGTGTTGTTCGTAACTGGAGTGCTTTCAACGTTGTCGTTGGCGCTTTTGGCGTCACGAGCTGGTTGATTGTTCTGGTCATCTGTAATCATATTTGATCTAGCATTTTACGGCTAAGAGTTAGATTGATTCGTACCCTGAGCGAATAGGCCCCCTCCTTTTAGCACCAAAACTGTGGAAATCGAAATTCGCACTGTCAATTTTCGTATTTGGAGGAAAGCCAGGAAACCCTAACTTTCCTTGAGGTTTCGGATTTCTGCTAAGCTAAACAACGATAGATCAAAAGTACGAAGAAAACAGACGACGAGATAAAAGTAAAAGAGAATCGAAAGAAAATAGAGCAATAGATATCTTATTCCGAATCTGCATGAGCGTTACAAGAGGTGGTAAGTCATGGCTGCGAGAGCTTTCAGCGAGTATCCTAGTTCTAACAGCGCAAGACTGGTAAACCTAATTGAGACGCAACTTGCTAGCAAAAAACGAAAATAAACCTAAAGCTCTAAGTATGAGTTGTGAAGAAATTTTGTGTTCCTTTTCTCGTTCTCTTTAGCTGCTCTTTTATATGCCTTCATCAGCTGTTCTCGTTTCCTTTTCCGCCCTCGATTTAAGCATATCCTTCCGCGGAAATATTTCATTTTTCGGGAATATTCCATATCTTTACGAGTTTTCCATATTTATCTTTAGACTTTGACTTTATCGTAATTCCCTTTTATCTTTCGTGAAACTCGGGTAAATCATTGAGTCAGTTGGGCTCATTCTCGTTTTGAAATCGTAAGTAGACTTTTGTCGTGTTTTGGGCCTTCCTGGGCCATTTAGCGACCAAGTGATTTTTTACGAATTCTTTCGAAGAAATCGTTATTCGTACGGTTTCGCAGAGATGGTTTCGCGAAATGTTAAGGTCGATCGTATAGTTAAGACAATGTCGGTGTTCGAGTTAACCATTATCGTTTTATATGATCGATACAAAGTTTTTACGAAAAGTACAAATCTTTACGATTATTGCCGCGAAACTTCAACGGAGATTCCACTCGAGACGAAACAGGAGACGATCAAACTGGGATTCGAGGGAGATGATGATCGAGAAGACGAGGTCTAGTCAACCGTGGGCGACTGGACTTTGCAAGAGTCTAGTCGCCTGTTGGGCGACTAGGCTTTACGAGAGTCTAGTCGCCCAACAGGCGACTAGACGTGACACGAGTCTAATCGCCTATTGGGCGACTAGACTTTGCGGGAGTCTAGTCGCCCAACGGACGACTAGACTTTGCACGAGTTTGGTCGACCGTTGCGCGACTAGACTTTTACGAGAGTTTAGTCGCCCAACAGGCGAGTAGACTTGTCACGAGTCTAGTCGCTCGTTGGGCGACTAGAACTTACGATAGTCTACTCGCCCAACGGGCGGCTAGACTTGTCATTTTTCGTATTACTCGTATTTCCGAAGCGATGCAGTTATCCGTCGTTTATGGTGATTTCCTATCGCTCCGAGACTCGTTTATCGAGATCTCTCGGAGGTCTCGGACGTTGATTTTGTTATTCTCGCGTTTAGTTATCCGCGAGTGACTAGACTTTGCGAAGCGGCTGCTTATGGTTTGCTAGACATGGAGCTTTGACATTAGGTCGAGAGGAGATTGCCTAGATGGCAAGAGCCTCGGAATTGATAATCCTCTCATTATTTTTCATTTTTGAGGGAGAGACGATGTTTCCATTACTCTTTGAGGCATCGATTTTGTCGTAACCGTTTTTGACCCCGACATCCTCTGGCTTCTTCGAAACATGTAGGCTCACTATTAAGACACATCAACAATATCTCGCCTTCTTCTTCTGGCAGCAAAATATAATCGTTTATGTACTTGGGTTTAGTGGTTTTCCGAGATGATTTTCTTACTCCAGGATGAATCCTCTCCATGCTTTCATCTTTGCGATCAGCTATATCTTCTTCTTCTCCTTCTTGTCGTTCATCCATATCAGAGGGATCTTTGTCTCCTTTAGCTACAGCACATACGTCACGATGAATGTATTCAGGTTCATGCTCTCGAGACGCTTGATCTGTTCTGTGATGCTCTCGAGCTGCATGCTCTTTTTCGTGAGCATCTTGCTCTGTTTCTTGTGGTTCAATCGTGTGACTTGCCGTTATTGCCTTTGTGTCTCGTATCCCTCTGTTCCCATATGTTCCTAGGCTTATTCTAAAGCTCTCATCAGCGTTCTCTGCAGAGGTTATTGAGTTCCAATTCCAACTTCTTGTTTCATCAAAAACCACATCTCTACTCACAATAATTCTCCGGGTTAGGGGATCTAAGAGACAATAGGATTTGGATTCAGGCTCAGTTCCAAGGTGTACCAACTTACGTGTTCTGTCATCAAGATTTTTGAGGTTCACAAGCTCAACCTTCACGTATCCTAAGCACCCAAAGATTCTAAGGTGGCTTATGTTGGGTCGCTTAGAGTGATAAAGCTCGTATGGTGTTTGATCTTTCAAAGCTCGAGTGGCCACGCGGTTTAGTAGGTAGGTTGAGTGTGTTACGGCTTGTCCCCATAAATAGTTTGGAATACTCATGTACTTCATAATGCTCCTTGTTATCTCCATTAGGGTTTGGTTACGTCGTTCAACAACACCGTTCTGCTGAGGTGTATATAGGGCTGTAAGATGTCTTTTGATTCCAGAATTATCGTAGAAGGTTTCAAACTCATGAGATACAAATTCTCCTCCTCTGTCTATTCTAAAAGTTTGAATGTGTTTTCTAGAATCTCTTTTGACCAAGTTCTTAAACCGTTTAAATCCCTCGAATGCATCTCCCTTGTTCTTGAGCAAGATGGTCCACATGTATCGTGAATGATCATCTATAATTAAAAACACATACCTGTTTCCAGCTGCAGTACTTGGTGTTATGGGTCCACACAAGTCACCGTGTACGAGCTCAAGTAACTCTTTAGCTCGATATGTAGTAGCTTGAGGGAACACTCGCCGTGTTTGCTTTGCACGTAAGCAAAAGTCACATACTCTATTTTCGGCTTTGATGTGTGGTAATCCATCTACCAAAGATCTCTCAGCCATCGATTTTATGGTTTCCATGTTGACATGCCCCAGCCTGGCGTGCCACGTACTTGATTCACTAGCTATAGAGGTAGCTAAGCACACGTTTTCCTTTAAGCCCATGCAGACTTTGTAGAGTATGTTTCTCGATCTAGTGGCTTTTGCAATCAGTTTCCCATCTTTATCGTGCATTATTAGATGTTCTCTTTCATTTTGATATCACATTCGACTTTTGTAGCTTGTCCCACGCTAATGATATTACTCCTTAGATCAGGTTGCCTGGCCTCCCCATTCCTGTCAATGAATTCTACTGATCCTTTTCCTTTAATATCTATTCTTGAATCGTCTCCAAACCTCACCTTTCCAGTAATTGAATCATCAATGAATGAAAAATATCTTCGATCTCCACTCATATGATTGTTGGCTCCGTTGTCGAGGTACCAGAAACTGTTTTCTCCCTCGTTTTATTCATACTTGGTCGATAACACTTTTTCTTCATTTAAGTATACCACTACGTGTATCATAAGCTCGTCAACTTCTTGTGTATTGTTTGTTTTAGTTTCTTGCACCTCTTGCAACTTGAGTAGCCGATCCGGACAGGTCAAGGCATAGTGTCATATTTTATCACATCGAAAACATATTATTTTTGATGTGTCTCTGCCTCCTGCCCGACCGCGACCTCTTCCTCTATTAAACCGACCTCCCCAACCATAGTATCTCTGTTCACCATTAAATTCTCGATTTTATTGGGGTTCATATTTTGGTGTGGTCGCATATATTAGTTTATTGTTGTCTTCGGCTCCCACGTCATCTTCTTCAGATATTCGTTCTTCATATGCCTTTAAGCGCCCTACAATATCCTCGAGTCTTGTGGTTTTTAGATCCAGTACTTGCTCCAGGGCGACAATGATGTGAATATATTTCTTCCTTGGTAAGCACTTTAGGAATTTCTTGACGAGCTTTGGCTCGTCTATCTTCTCTCCAAACGTTGCTGCCTTTGAAGATATCTCTGTTAATTGACCAACAAACATATATATTGTGTTGACATCCTTCATCTTAATTCTATCAAACTCGGCCATCAAGGTTTATAGTCGAGCTTCTTTTAATCTTTCTTCTCCTACGTGCCTAGCTTTGATGGTCTCCCATACTTGTTTAGTCGTACTCAGTTCTCCAACTTGAAGAACCAAAGCCTCAGGTATCGACTCGAACAACAACGCCATTGCTATATCGTTTTTCTCGATATTGTCTATGATTGGATCGATTACTTCCCATACTTTATGTATTCTTAACACGAATTTCATCTTCATTGCCCACACGGTATGGTTTGTTGCATTTAGAACAGGAAACTTTACAGAAGAAGGAGCTCCTCCTTCTACAGCACGGGCGGTCATTGATGTTGATGTTGATTCACCAGATGTTGGTGTTATAGCACTTTTCGGCGTGATTTCTCCTATCATGATCGATTTTTATTTAGTTTCAGACTTAAAATCACGTCGGTAACAGAAGATAAGCAACCCAAAAGAAGACTTGTGTTTCGATGTTTGTTGAGCAAAGAAACGTGAAGGTCACGTTTTTCTTTTCAGCAAAAGTAGATACTTGCCGAGTTTTTGATTCTCTGTTTCAACAAGATTGGACAAGCAACACAAGCTTTCTAAAGCTCTGATACCAATTATAGAACGATGAAATTTTTTAAGAGCTTTAAGAATTTGAATGTATAAGAATAACTCTCTTATTAGCTTGAGAAACTAGCTCAAAATTCAAACTCAAAATCTCACACAAACTCTCAAAGAAATCTCTATTCTAAAACTCACACCATCACTCGATGTAAAGCCTTATTTTTATAACAAATATTTTCTCCTAAACCTATTAGGAATTTTATTGGATAACTACTAAATAATTCTTAATCCTATTCTACTTAGGAAACCATATCTCGGTTTGGTATAGGCGATCTTGTTCTTCGAATTAATCTTGGTTTGGTTTGACATGATTTAAGCTTATTCCAACATCCTAGTCAATTAAGTTTTTTGTTTAAATATTGAAGAAATTTCCGCTGACGAAAATGATAAGCTTTCTTCCCTTGTGAATTAATCAAATGTGGGATTATTAAATAGGAATATTGATGAATTTTTTTAAAATGTACACTTTGGAAAGATAAGTATTTTTCGTCCTCCCCTGTGTTTAACTACTCCACTGCCTATTACAGTGTCAGAGTTGATCAACCAAGATACTCGTCAATGAGAAGTTGATAAGCTAGAAAAAATTTTCATTCCCTAAGATGTTCAGTTAGTAAAGTCAATAATGTTGGCATGATATAAAAGCAATGATGAGTATGAATGACCATATTCTAGGATTGACATTTAAGATGTTAAGTCGGGATATTGATTTGCAACTCATGAGGATCTTTCCCATGATTCGATCATCCCTTCTAAAGGTTCTCTACTGTTAAAGAAGAGAATATGGAAGTTGAAGATCTCCAAAGATTCAAATATTTTTATGGAAATGTCTTTCTGAAGCTCTCTCGACATTACAAGGCCTAATATCTAGGCAAGTCCCTGTCGACCCATTATGTCAACGTTGTTGTCTACAGGAGGAATCCATAAACCACTTGCTATCTCAGTGCCCTTATGATAAATTTTTATGGCGTTGTGTTGATATCCCTGATATGCTAACTCCTTCCAATGAGTTAGAAAACAATATCTCTGTTGATCTGTTTTGGGGAGAACAAGGATTTGCCTATGGTACGTCGTCTCCTACATTTGTTTACTGTATAGATTTTATGAATTCGAGAAATGAATTTCTCTTTAACAAAAGGAATGTGCAAGCCTCAAAGGATGTTGTGCATGTTCGTAATTATACGGAGGAATGGATGGATGTGAATTATTGATTGGTTGAGTATGACACACCCAAAGCTCGTCCCTCCAAACAGTGGGAACCACAACCGCCAGGGTGGCTAAAGTGTAATTTTGGTTGTTTTTCTGTAGATAGAGAAGACACGGGTGTGGGATGGATACTACGTGATCATGATGGTCAATATCTCTACTCTGGGCATGCACGACTTAGGAAAGTCTCCACAATTTTACAAGCAAGAGCCCTAGGTTTTCTTTACGTACTTCAACTTATTTGGTCCATAGGTTGGCGACAAGTATGTTTTGAAGGGATAATCAAGAACTGGTTAGAGTGGTAAATGGTGGATATAATAATATAGAGATAGGTAACATCCTTACAGATATTCGTTGGTGGATGACAAAACTTCCAAACTGCTCAATGATTCATGTGAATCGGAAAATGAATCAATCGGCGGAAATGCTTGTAAAAACTCTTTTAAATCATATTTATTCTCTTGTGTTTATGATGTTTCACCTACTTGGTTGATTCATACTTTGTTTTTCTCGTATATTGTTTAATCTAATAAAATAATCAGTCGTTAGAAAAAGTATCTTTTGTGCTTTTTTAATTATTTTACCCTCATTTTCATATTTTTCCCTCAAAAATGAAAAACATGTATGAACAATGGATGATATAAATACGACAATTTATGGATACTTTGTGAGTAGTTTTCAAAATAGACATCATACAAAGTTACGTGAATTTGTAATGAACAAGGTTATGTAGATATGTAACAACATTGAATAGTATATATATATATATATAATATGCCTTTACCGATAATGGATCTAGAGTTTTAAGAAGATGCAATTTTGGGTGTTCTCATGGCTAATAGATCTCGTAGATCGACTATTCTAATTTATCTATGGCTTGTGGTGGATGGGTTTGCCGATGGCTCTGGTTGATCAGCCAGCGGAAAGTGGGAGACGATTGGGGTTTTCTGGGGAGTCATTAACGAAAGAATCATATATGCTATTTGGCTAGAAAGAAATAAGCATTTTCATGATGATATCTCAACAACTCCGAGTGTAGTTTTCAAGTTGATGGATAGATGGATGCGAGATGTAATCTTTGTAAAGAGAAACAAGAAAATATTCAAACCTCTAATTCAAATATGGCTAAGATATGAATATAAATTGATCCGAGTTACTCCACCGTAGGTTAATTCTTATTTTTAATTTTTTGGCAAGCATGTACCTTTTGTTTTTTTTTTTTTGTCAGCAAGAGTCATTTTATTAAATAAGGCCCAAACGGTTTTGGAGAATATACAGATTTTACAACCCAAATTAACTCAACCAAATAAGATAAGATCAATTAAACAAAATAACACGTAGTAGTGGACACGTGTTGGCCATCGAACTGAGCATAAAAGAAAAGACGTCACATCAATCTCGGAATCTCTCTTCACCAAGAGATCTACGGGAAGCTTCTCCTCTCATGATTCGTCGCTCAATCGCTTGTTTGGTGGGTAAAACTTCATCTCCTTGTTCCGCTGAGGGTCGTCTGCCTTTTCTTTAGTCCTCTCTCTTTTGCATCAAAGCCCAAATCAGTAACTCCTTACCTTGCTCTCTGAACCGATCTCTTGCTCTCGAGAAGACCTGCTTCAAATGGCCTAAAGACCTTTCCTTAAACTCGTTTGAAAATGAGATAATAAAGCAAATTTAACTCATCTTCGACAGAGTAAGTGATGTTTAGAGACTAAGATAAGGAAACTGATTTAAACAGCGAGGAAGATGAAAGAGACTATCAAACAAAAATCCTAAAAACAAAAGCTAGAAACCAACTGGACAAGCCGGAAAAAGATTCGGTTAAACGGAACATATAGCCGAACAAATCGGAGAGTCAACGGCAGAACGGCGAGATCCATTTAGAAACAAAAAACAAAAAGTAATAATCGGTTCGGCGATTAACGGCCAGAACATTTCTTGTTTAGTTTGAAAACTTCAGATGAGAGAAGATAGAGAGAATTCTATCTTCCTTTGGATAGTGTACCTTTTGTTTATCTATTTGTAAATTCTTACAATGTATCATTTCTAAATGAAAATTCAAATACTTATTAAAACAAAAAGAGTCGATGTGTTTTAATGTGTTAGGGCAAACCGTGTGTTTGTTGGAATTTCGATTAGTATCGAGCTAATATATTTTTAAACGAGGAATGATTTTAGGAGGCAACGTTTGGACGTGTGATGTTCAGTATAAACTCTAGTAATTATCTGCGATCGTAAATATATTCCAAGTTTGTAGCAAAGAAGTTTATTATATACAGGACGTATAAATTTGTAATGTACGTTATATTCTGAAATCTTTCACATCAAAAACCTTAATTTTGGTTGGGCTGAATGTTAAAGGCATAGCAACTTTCCAGTTGAATTTTCAAATACGTAATAAGCTTATAATGCCCACCAAATTTAAGGAAGTAATTAAAGCTAGCACTTGAGTGGACCAACATAGTTATTGGCCCATATCGTTCAGATAGATCCAACCGCATAGATTAAAATCTGTAACTGGTTTTACTAGGTAGGACCCGCTAGAAATCCTTTGATAAAAGTTATCGGTTTCTCTTGAGACTAACATTTCTGGTGAATTCTATAAACTTCTCATTGTCGTTTGGTGAATTTTCCGAGTCACTGACTAGTTTGAGGTGACATTCTTGATAAATCCGACTGCTGTTTCCTGTAATCAGTACAGTTATTCTCATTTTTATTTATTATCTTTCGATTTTTTCTAAATGATTAGTGTTTAGATTCCTCTTGGATATTTGTTGTCATGGTTGTGTGTGACTGTTTTTGTTTATGCATGTCGGTTTTATGGATCCTATAGTCATCTTATTGTTCAATTTTGGAATGATTTTATTGGAGCTTTAGCGATGGTGTGATTATGAGATAATACTGTGTTGATATATTCTCCAAAAGTTAAAGTGGGACAACGAATCATGTTTCCGAAATTTGTTGAGTCATGAATATTTTTTTACCCGAGTTTAATTTTGACGCTTTTGGGTAGGTTTTTTTTTTTATTTTGTAAACTTATTGTTTGATTGAACTTTGAGAGATTATTCAAGCCCGAGAACATTTGTTGTACTGTTTCTGTTTATTTAAATAGATAGCAAATTGTAAGTTTGTCTCTTAATATTTGCATTGGTCTAGGCGAAAAAAAAAATAGTTCCACACAAATCAAAATTTGGTCTATCAAAATGGTAATAGAAAAACGTTGGTGTACTATTCCGGAATAGATATTGGCTTCTTTTTATTTATTGATTAGTAACGTTTTCGTGTTCGTAATTTATGATTAATAAAAGAAACTTTAAGTGATTTTCGTGGAGTTGTCACTAAAACTAGGATCTTACGCTTTTTGGATCAATGTTTTCCATTTTTCTCTTTGTGGGATATGTTTATTTGCTTTAATAATTGATCAATTCTCTAGTTCTGTAGTGGATTTGCATGTTAATTCCTTATTTTTAACGTTGTAAAAAAAAGTCTCTTCCATTTTGCAAAATCAGAGGGTTTTTTTTAGTATTGACTGTAAACAGTTGTGTTAGTTGAGTTGCATGTTTTTATAACTTATATTTGTTTTCAGTTTGTTCATCTCTTTAGTCTAATTTTCATTTCGATTTTTCTTTCTGGTGTTTAATGTCAAACAAATAGGGGAAAAAATGGGAGTACACTTGAGAACGGTTGCGGTTTTACTCTTTGTGTCGTTCCTTTTGTTTTTCACAGCCTCTTCTGAGAGCAATGACAGAACATTCAGAGTTAGTCTGAAGAAACTGAAGTTGGATCCCAACAACCGACTTGCAACACGCTTTGGTTTCAAGCAAGAAGAGGCCTTTAGATCTTCTTTAAAGGAGTTTCGTTTGCACGAAAACAATCTTGGATATTCTGGAGATGCTGACATTGTTCCACTTAAGAATTACTTGGATGCTCAGTACTATGGTGAGATTGCTATCGGTACCCCACCGCAGAAATTCACAGTGATTTTTGACACAGGAAGCTCTAACCTTTGGGTACCATCGGGAAAGTGTTACTTCTCGGTAAGCATTTGGTTTGCCGTTAATGTTGGATGTTATTTTGAGTTAGTTTAAAGAAAAATTAATTGTGTTTTTTCTATTACCTAGCTGTCTTGTTTCTTCCATGCCAAGTACAAGTCCTCGCGCTCAAGCACGTATAAGAAGAATGGTACATTATCTCTTTTAATGCTTGGATGTTGAGCAACTTATGCTAAGGAGTTCCTTTCAATTCTTGCATTAAGTTTAATATATACAGTAATAGCTTTTGGAATACATTTTTTTCTTCTTCTAAAGATGTAATATTAAATCTGAATATAAGCTTTAAAATTGTATGTACCCTCATCATCAATGTAGGAAAACGTGCTGCTATACATTACGGTTCAGGATCAATCTCTGGTTTCTTTAGTTACGATTCTGTCATGGTTGGTGATTTGGTGGTAAAAGATCAGGTAAAATTTTGTATCAATTCTATCACTACTTTTAATGCTTAAATACTGACTTTACTTTGTCTCCATTGCCTTCTCTTCAGGAGTTTATTGAGACGACTAGTGAGCCTGGTTTAACATTCTTAGTTGCTAAATTTGATGGTCTCCTTGGTCTTGGATTCCAAGAGATTTCTGTCGGAAATGCCACTCCTGTTTGGTAATGCGTGCACTTTTGTCTCACTTTTGCATTGATGTTACTTAGTTACATACACAAGAACAAATTTTGTCTCTGGCAGGTACAATATGCTCAAGCAAGGTCTTATTGAGAAGCCAGTGTTTTCATTTTGGCTTAATCGCGATCCAGCTAGTGAAGAAGGTGGTGAACTTTTTTTTGGAGGTGTTGATCCAACACATTTCAAAGGAGAGCATACGTATGTTCCTGTGACACAAAGGGGTTACTGGCAGGTTGGTTCTTTATTTATTTATTGTTCTTGATTTTTCAAAAGAATGTTTACTCATCATGTCTCCTTCAAGCCATTATTGTGGAATTTGGTAATAGTTCGACATGGGTGAGGTTCTCATTGCGGATGAATCTACTGGTGCGCTCCTTTTCTTTTCATTGATTATGTTTTGTGTATTTGAACAAAAAACAAAAAGGTCAAAACTTGATTGACCCTTTTACAGGATATTGTCAAAGTGGTTGTTCCGCGATAGCAGATTCTGGAACATCTTTACTTGCAGGGCCAACAGTAAGCGAAAATCATCCAGGGTTTTATAGCATTTCGAGTTTGTTGGAGTATATGTTTGCTTCATCTTAAGACTTCTTTGTTATTTTCCTTTTCTAGACTGTGATTGCCATGATAAACAAAGCTATTGGAGCATCTGGAGTTGTCAGCCAGCATTGCAAGACTGTTGTTGACCAGTATGGGCAAACCATTTTGGATTTACTTTTGGGTGAGGTAAGAATATCATTTAATTTGATACAAATTATTCTTGAAATATTCAATTTCTGTGTAGTGAACTATTTTCTTCCTTTTAGACCCAACCAAAAAAGATCTGCTCACAAATCGGTCTTTGCACTTTTGATGGCACTCGTGGGGTCAGGTAAATGAATTCCGAGTATGACATGAAAATTTTGTCAGGACAATAACAATATATTTTCCTGATCTTCACTGATTGACTTGATATTGTATCATATTTAGTATGGCGATTGAATCAGTGGTGGACAAGGAAAACAACAAATCATCTAATGGTCTTCGAGATGCGGGTTGTACTGCATGTGAAATGGCCGTTGTGTGGATACAGAGTCAACTGAGGCAGAACATGACCTGCGAACGTATAGTCAACTACATTAATGAGGTAACAAAATCTATATTTTCATCATATAACAATTAGATATTTTTTTTTTGGTTCTGATACCAAAAGTACCAAAATTCGTAGATATGCGAGCGCATGCCCAGTCCAAATGAAGAGTCTGCGGTTGACTGCTCACAACTATCTAAAATGCCTACTGTTTCATTTTCCATTGGAGGAAAAGTCTTTGACCTTGCTCCAGAAGAGTACATACTGAAGATTGGGGAAGGACCAGTGGCCCAATGTATCAGTGGCTTTACCCCACTTGACATCGCTCCACCTCGTGGTCCTCTCTGGTAAATCTCTGGGCGCAAAGAGAAGGAAGACATACCACCTTTAATATGTTTGATTCGTCTGAGTTCTAACGATGTGTTACATTTGCCTAATCTTTTAATTCTTGATTTCGTGGTAGGATACTGGGGGATATCTTTATGGGCAAATACCATACTGTCTTTGACTTTGGAAATGAGCAGGTTGGCTTTGCAGAAGCTCTCTAAGAAAGGACTGAGCGAAGATGATGTAACTTTGGCTCGGTGGTTTTTCCCTTTTTGTGTGTCTATGTGTGATCTTTGTTATGTTGTGTTTTAAGATCAATGCCTCTTCTTGTTGTTGCGACATTCTCTCTGTAAATACTCTTGATGTTAAGTTTGTTTCATCTACTTTTTAATCAAAGCGTCTTAGCCTTTGATACTCACTTTTTTCTACTATCTATTTTGTCTTTTTTTTCCCCGGCAAATTTCACTTCATTTCCATTTGAACATAAATACAAGCAATTTGATCATGTTACAGCCTTGTACAAAACTGTAACCATTTTATTACATATGCTTGATTCAATGATCTAGTTCTTTTTGCAAGTTCATCCGCATGTGTATTCAAAGATCTTCGAACATGATGAAACTTGAAACCTTTACTCCTCAATACTAGATCATCAATATCTCGAACGTAGGAACCAATACCTTGAAGATGGGGATGATTCTTCTTGGGGACAAATGTCTTCTTCCTGAGATGAGAATAAACCATGATGTTATCTCCACAGAAGGTTACATTCTCATACCCCAGGCTACTCACTCTAGAAACTGCATCCCTAAGAGCAAAGATCTCAGCTTCAACAAAAGACGCAATAGGCTCTATTGCTGATGAGCCCTGAAGTATAGGTTTATTACTTGAATCATATAAAATCCAAGCTAAACCTGCCTTCTGATCGTGTGAGATCCAAGAGGCATCAGCCATACATCTCCTCTAGTTTTGTTCAACACTTAATTACTTGCCCTCTTCCTTGAACCTGATCAGCACCATTAACTCCACTTTGATCTGGAAGAGTATTATGTTCTTGTGCCTGCAGCCAATTAGGCATCTTTATAGGATTATGTAATAATATAAGGAATAGGTTGCCTCCTATTATCAAAGTAGAGTCTATTCCTCATATTCTATATCCGTCAACCAATGAATGCAGGATAATGGTAATGTTTACCTTCCAGTGTCTTATTCATGGAAAATGCTACTGCCACATTGTCTTCTAAAGTTCCCATGAATAAATTAGGATCTACTAGGTTCAAAGATAGCTGCCAAACTTCCTTAGCGACCCTACAATGAAATAACATATGATTAATGGTCTCTACATCTTCTCCACAGACCTGTCAAGTTGGATTCATGTGTAACCTTCTTTCCTTAAGCTTACTTCCAACTGGCAAAGCTTGATGAACTACTTTCCGCCAAAAATGTCTGATCTTAGGAGGAACTGATAATATCCATACCTTCTTGAAAATAGGAGAGACTTGAGCATGAGTTGTTGCACTACTCTCCTGACACTGTTTCCAATAACCTGTCTTAACAATATACTCCCTTGTATTTGAATATATCCATTCCAAGATATCTGGAGCATGTGAAAAACTTGGTCGGATAAGCTTAATCAACTGAATATCTTGGGGTTGTATCCACTGATTTAGCTTATCTTCATTCCAAGTCAAACCATCTTCATGAAGGAAATGGGATACAGTTAAAGTATTATCAGCATCAACATTCTTTGGTAATAAAGGTCTAGGAGGATCCAATGGCAACCAATTATCCTGGAAAACTCTGATATTCTGCCCATTACAAACTACCCATCTCGGTCCTTTCTTAACTAATTGCAAGTCAACCAATATACTTTTCCAAGCATAAGATGTTCTATTAACATTAGCCGCTTGCAAAAGAGATTTCTTATTATAATACTTACCTTTTACACTTTAGATAGTAAAGTATATGGTTGAGTTAGAAGCCTCCATGCCTGCTTTGCTATCAACACAGTGTTAAACATTTTAAAATCTTTGAAGCCCAAACCTCCTAATGCTTTTGGTTTTGTGTTTTTATTCCTGAAGATCCAATGAATCTTCTTAGTATTCTCACACCTGGACCACCAAAAATCTCTAACAGCTTTTGTCAGCATATTAATAGTCTTGTTTGGTAGAAGAAAACAAGACACAGTGTAGGTTGGCAATGCTGTTAGAATTGATTTGATTAAGACCTCTTTACCAGCAAGACTTAATAACTTTGTGTACCAAGTATTTAGTCTTGCTTCTACTCTTTGCTGCAAATATGAAAAAATTTCATTTCTTTAAACTCCTACCTGATCTGGTAGACCCAAATATTTACCAAAAGTGCCTATCTTTTGAATTTTAGTAACATCTAATATCACTCTTTGCACTTCTTGAGGAGTGTTTTTACCAAGTTTCTCTTTGTATTATGCAATTTATGCAATTTTAGTAGGTTTTTAGTATGATTTTCATTCGAGATCTATGGTTTTTAGT
>OVAN01003263.1:0-29807 GCA_900406275.1 Anastatica hierochuntica
TGTTTCGCAGCTTAGTTTCATAACTTTAACCTAATTTCTCGTGTTCATCATATGATCTCATCGCTTTTTGGCCACAGAGAGTCCGTTAACCACATAAACATTGACATTGAGAATTTCGGTTCCCACATGCCTCATCTTCTGCTCTTGAAGCACATGTGCTTCATTATGCTCACAACCAAGTTCACACTCTGCTGATCTCTCCTCATTAGCTCATCGAGCTTTGACTGCAAATTATCAATCCTCTTCGCATAAGATGACACAACTCCTCTACCACGCTCATAGTCTGATATGCGATTAGCTTGACTATTTGCCATGTTATTCACCAACTGATAAGCTTCCTGCACCGTCTTGGTACTAAAATCACCATTGCTAACAGTGTCCATAGCGTTATGATATTTCTCCTCAACCCCATTGTAGAAAATGTTGAGGAGATTCCAATCTGTGAACCCATGATGAGGACAATCATTCAGATACTCTCTGAATCTCTCCCAAGCTGCATGAAAACTCTCAGCATTCAATTGGCGAAATCTTGTAATCTTGTTCCTCACAGACATAGATCGTGATTTCGTGAAGAAATACCCAAGGAAGGCAGCCTTGATCTCGTCCCATATCCTTAGAGAATCAGGCTCTAGGCTATTATACCATCTTGTAGCTTTTTCATTCAGAGAGAAAATGAACAACCTACATTACAGAGCATCAGCAGGTACTCCGTTGTGCTGAATAGTATTGCAGATGGCTTCAAACCTATCCAGATGGTGCATTGGGTTCTGTGATGGCAACCCATAATATTGATTCTGCTGCACCAAGTTAATGAGACCATTCTTGATCTCAAAGTCTCTTCTCTCAATAGGAGGCGGAAGAATCCCAACACGATTCGCATAGAAGGCCTCCGGAGTATCATATTGCGTCAGAGTCATCCTCTGTTGAGGTTGACTTGCACATTGTTTCCCCGCAGCTGCAACATTCTGTTGGCTAGCTTGCTAAGCACCAGCTTGCTGCAACATTGCTGAGCACCTAAAAGGACAAAAACAAAGAAGAAAAAGAAGAGATTAGACAAAACGAGGAAAAATGCCTTAGACACGCAATGATCCTAAGTTCTAAGATTCCCTATTAGTCCCCGGCAATGGCGCCAAAAAACTTAATAGCTCAGGTTTTCACCCAAGATAACACTGCAAGCGCACAAATGTACGTTGTAGTGGTTCGGGATCGAATCCACAGAGACCAAAGGTAGCACGAAGAGTTAAAATCAAACAGTGGGCTAAGATGTCTTTTAGAGATGATGCAAAATCAAAAATAAGAGAGTAAAGAAAACGCAGCAAGCAACGAGGTTGTAAACAATTCAAAGAAGTGTTGGGCATCGGGTATTCTAAGGGAAACATTTCATTGTTGACTTAAACTAAAGATTAGTGAAGAGATTAAGAACCGTCTTGAACTCAAATTCTAACTAGAACTGATCTACTTCCGCAGCATCAGTGCCCTATGCACTAGAAACCTCGAGACTAACTTCCGTTGACCCTCGATTTCTAGTCATGCAGTACTAACAGGTGTAACCGAATCCTTAGTTGATTTCGTCTTGACGAAGTTTAAAATTTTAAAATCCAAATCCCGGTTTAAATGGAACAAATCCTTAATTGGTTCTTTCCTGGCAAGATTAGATTGGAATTTTCAATTCTGTTTAAATCAATCCGAGTTTTCTTATTTGAACCGGTTTCTATGATTTGACCGATTTCTCATGGCTCGACTTAGGAAAGATTTGATTCGATTTGGCACAGGTCCCACTGCAACAGTTCCGCCGCCCACGTCATTAGTGAGAGACGTGTCATTTAAAAGGTGGAACCTTTCATCTCCTTCTTCTACTACGCTTCAACTTCCCCTGCAAAGAAAATGTTAGTGCTTTGTTCCTGTCTCCCTAATTTTATTCATTTTTTCTTGTTGTTTTGCTTTTGGTCTTTTTTTTCCCTGGGCTCTCTGTATCCCTTCCTTCGTCCGCCGCCAGGATTATCCTTGCTTGGAGCTACAATGGACCCCGAGGCTACACTTATCCGCAAAAGGTCCTCGAACCGTCCTTCTTCCTCCTCCGCCGTCGTTAGCGACCTCCTAGGTCATCGGGGGAGAGGCCTTTGCAAGATTCACCTCCCATCTCCATGCCGTTTCACAGCCCATATCATGACACCGACAGGAGAGGCGATAATCAGCACGCTCTGCCTGACGACGATGATCCTCAGGAGGAAGAAGAACTCCCCGTTGTCCCTACAGTTCCAATTGTCATCGCTGGCGTGGTGGAGTTCTTCGACGCTGCTCCCACAACAAGTACCACAAAATCCATACAAGCCCTAAGGGAATTATGTGAGATTCCTTACACAGTGGTAATCCAACTTCCAATGACTGACAAAAGATCCATGACTCTCCTCCGGGGTACTTCAACGTCTATGAGTCCTATTTCCTCAGTAGTCGGCTGTGTTTCTCTCTTCCCGATCTTTTGGTACTGTATTGTCGCTGTCGCCAAATTTCTATCTCCCAGTTGACCGCCAGAAGCATCAGGACCATCCTTGGGCTTATAGTCGTTGCTGCTGAGGCCAATAATAGACTAGGAGTCCAACTATTGGAACGCCTTTCCTCCTTCAGGCCCAACACCAATAAGTTTGGGCAATTCTACGTCTCTGGTCGCCCCCAGCTGGTAAAGCTTCCCAAGAGCAAGATTGACAACTGGGAGCATGCCTACTTCTACGTCCTTGTCGATTCCAACTCCCTCACAGAGCATATCACCGGGTCCACACGCAGACTATGGAACCTTGAGGCCGGTAGGTGACCTCTTGGGGTCATCTGTTCCTGGTAGGTCTTGATTGGGACTTGACACTAATCCATTTCCCTTTTATTTTGCAGTTCAACCTGATCCTAAGAAAGCCCGGGAATTCCCTTACTTGGAGGAAGACCTTGCTTCTCTGAAGAGAGTCGACAACAGAGCTTGGATCTACTATTGCCATGCTAGCAGCTAGGGAAAAGAATCTAGCACCTCCTCCTCCTCCTCTTCTCATTTGTCCTTCTGCTAAGATGGTACGCTCAACTGTCCAGCTCCCAAACTTAGAACAACGAGCTACGGAAGCTACTCGGAAGAGGGTTGACATGGAAAGAGTTGTCGCTGAGAAAGTGGAGAGTGCTCGAGCTGCAAACAAGAAGGCAGCAACTGAAGAGAAAGTGATAGCTCAGGTTTTCACCCAAGATAACATTGCAAGCGCACAGATGTACGTTGTAGTGGTTCGGGATCGAATCCACAGAGACCAAAGGTAGCACGAAGAGTTAAAATCAAACAGCGGGCTAAGGCTAAAAAGATGTCTTAAAGAGATGATGCAAAATTGAAAGTAAGAGAGCATAGAAATTGCAACAAGCAACGAGGTTGTAAACAATTCAAAGAAGTGTTGGACATCGGGTATTCTCAGGGAAACATTTCATTTTTGACTTAAACTACAGATTAGGGAAGAGATTAAGAACCATCTTGAACTCAAATTCTAATATAGAATTGATCTACTTCTGTAGCATCAACACCCTATGCACTAGAAACCTCGAGACTAACTTTCGTTGACCCTCGATTTCTAGTCATGCAGTACTAACAGGTTTGATAGGTTCACAATTCACTTAAACATCAACTTCCGTTGGCTTAAGAAGAATTTCTCATCTATAATTCTTTCAGGCATTTAAACATTCACCTTCCTGCTGTTAAACAATCTAAGATCAGAAACTAAGTGATCAATTCAGTTCATGCATTATGATTAACCATAGATGAAGATCCATTAGATAATATCCCTAATCATGCAATTCTATATCAACAAATCATGAATCCCCTTTGTGAGAACCCTAAACCCAACGATTAAACTACTCACTCATGTTCAAAGAATCAACACAAATCAAATCAGAGAGAGAAATCATTGTATTAATCAAAAACAAGAGTAAAAAGTGGGTTCGAAAAGCTTCTCAATCGAAGAAGAAATAACTTCTTCTCCCTAGGTTAAAAACTCTCTCCAAGCTCTCTAAAAGTCAGAAAAATTGCATTAAAGTTCATAATGAAAGGAAAAACTCGAGTCTAGGTCTTTTAGGTGAAATCCGTTTCGAAATAAGTTTGGTCTGGTTCTTCGTAAAATCGGTCCGCAAATCAGGACAGGGATCGATCGATCCTTGTCTTGATCGGTCGATCAGTGTCCAAAATTCTAGGTATTTTCCAGCTTTGCACGAACACTTCCTTTGAGGCTTGAAATCCATCCAAAATGCTTCCTTTTCGCACATTCAAGCTCGGATCATGTAAAAACAACAAAGAACACATAATTGCGCCAAAACAATCCGAATACATACTAAAAACCATAGATCTCGAATGAAAATTGTACTAAAAACCTACTAAAATACTAACACATCAGAAAGCTGCATGGGATAAAGCTGAAGAAGAAGAGACTGCTAGACCGTGGGCTGAGAAGGATCAGCTCGAGTTGCAAATAAGAAGGCGACATAAGAGAAGGTTGCATTTAAAAAGAAGGTTGCAGCTAAAGAGAAAGTTGCAAGATAAAGTTGAAGAAGAAGAGACTGCCAGGCTGTGGGCTGAGAAGGATCAGCTCGAAAAGGAGGGGCGTGCCGACGTCCAGCTTGTTGACCTCCTTGAGAGCAGGGAGCTAGCCCTTCCTTCCCCCTGTCGATCTCTTAAGAGGACCTCAGAGAATCCTCTTGGCAAACTTAACTCCAACGCTACTCCCGGCCTGATGGCACCTCCTCCTCTTCCACCTAGGGTTGTGTAAGATCCTCCCATAGCTTCCAAGAGGGAGGTTGCCCTTGCCAAAGTCAATGATACTATGGACGAGAGAAAAAGCAAAGACTCTTCCTCTCGGTCTTCCAAAGATGCCTCTGCCAAGAAGGCTCTGCCCTCGACTCCCTCTTGGAGTCACGACTACTTCTGGGATTCACGACTCCAGTTCTAAGAAAAGGATCGCTCCTACCTTTGTTGAGTTTGCAAAGAAATAGAGGATTGATGACGAGAAATCCCCCGATCATTCGATATCAGAAGAGAGGAGAACTTCCAAAATCCAGAGATCGGAGTCTAGGAAGTCGAAAGACAAAGGACTTCCCAAGGACGTTCAGCCCTGGACCTTCTCTTCCTAACCTGATACCCTAAAGGAGCTAGGGAACTATGCCTTCAAGTTTGGCTTTGCTGGATTCTCTACCCTCATTGAGGACAAGGCCGCTGCTGACGCTCTGTGTCGGAGCATCCGCCTTGCCGAGGACCCGATCTTCCCTGAAAGGCTCCTGGGGCCTTCTGCTACCTACCAATAGCTCTGTGCCGACAATGTAGAGGTAATGTTTCCCACCTCTGTGGATAAGCATTATCTTGATGCAGGTAATTGTGTTCCTCAGTCGTAACTTTCCTCTCCTTTGTTCCCAGGGAACGAGCTTGATCAACTGCCTACGGTTGGAGTATGAAGTGGCATTAAAGGAAGTTAAGAAGGCGGCGTACAAAGATTATCACGACGTGAAGATCGAGCAGGGAAAGGGTTCCGCGCCGTTAAGATTGCGGTGGACTTTGAGTTCAAAAACAAGGAACTCGTCAAAAAAGTCTCCAAGCTCGAGGTTGGCGATTCAGCTATGAGGTCGTCGCTATCCCAGGTCCAAGACTAGTTAAAAGCTTTTCAGGAAGAGGCCAAGGAAAAGGAGGGCCAGCTGAAGGTCGGCCTGAAGGAGGCAAGGAGGAAAGAGACCAAACTTTTCATGAGTTGCAAAAGGCTCGGGGTGATGCCCAGAAAGAGGAGGCGAGGTTGACTGCGGAGCTGGAAGCGTCTCAGAAGAAGGTGACCGAGTTAGCCTTGAAATCGGATTCTGCCGCTAAGTCCTTCGCCGAGGTGGCTTCCAAACTTAAGGTGTGGGGTGAGAGAGGAGCTCGGAAGGCTGTCAAAAAAGCTCGGAAAGAAGCGGAAACCAAGTACAAGGATCAGTTTGAAATAATCGAGCAGGCGGTTAAGGACGTGAAGCTTTTTCAGGAGAACACTCTCCTGCAATCGTAAGCCCAAAGTCATGCGGAGTTGTTGGCAAAACTCGAGGCTAAGGAAGTGCCCGGCCTGGATGCCAAGAGGCAAAAAATGAACGATGCACTGGAGAGTTTTGAAGTCGATCTTAACTGGATGGACGTCGTTGAGCTTGACTTTGAGAAGGATCTCCAGGTCTCTCCACTCTCTGAGAGCTCAAGTGGGTCCACTCTGGCTGCTCTTGCAGGGTCTACCTTTACTTCTATTGAGACAGAGGTTACTTCCTCGGCTACAGATCCATCCAAGAAGACTCCGGCTCCTAATGGCCCAGTTGTGCCTGTTGAAGGAACCCCTGTAATCGCCACTATTTCTCCTCCTAATCTACCAGTTCTTCAAATTGACCAGTTCGGATCCAACATTGCAGCCATCTCTCCCAGTCTTGCCTCTAAGCTGTCGAAGGGCCAAGAGTAGGCCGCCTGTGGCTTTTATCTTTCTTTTGTAACTGCTAACCTTCTTTCGCTTTATCTCCGACTTTTACCCTTCTTGCTTTTACGCCTGGGAAGGCTCTTATCCATAGCTTCACTTTATCTTTCCCTAATCGCTTACCATGCATTTGACTCTTCACTACAAGAAATATGAGCATTGATAGCATATGAACATAGCACGGTTTCGCGAACTGCTATTATAGATGTTGTGTAGGTATATTATAGCATTTTCTAAACGCTATGTAAAAATTTTATTGAGCGGGAAAAAAGTTTCAGTTTTGGAGCCTGATTTGTGTTATGTGCGCGAAGCACTTTGCCAATTTTTGTTAACACGAAACTTTTTCTTCTATTGTAGCATTTTAAAAAGGCTATACATATATTTCGTGAAGCGGGAATAAAAATTTTGGTTTTGGAGCCATGGGTGCCAAACACTTAGCGGTTTTTCATTTGGCAAATTTTTCTTCTTATATTATAGCATTTTTAAAATGCTAAGATAGGATATAAAGTATTATACCCTATACCCTATACCTTAAACCCTAAATCCACTGTTATTTATGGCTAAGCTTCGTCATCTCATCATTTCTTACAATGTCACTTTCCTCTTTCCATCTAGATTTCTTACCACAAATTTGTTCACAGTTTTGGTATAATCTGTAACGAGAAGAGAGCATCGGTACAGCTTGATCGAATGGCAAAACATAATGTTACCGATGATGGTGGCTTATTGATGGTGGATTTGACATGAACATTGGTGGAATTTGCAGGTACGTTTTCTTTAAAAAAGTGTTTGAAACTTGTTGTATTACGTTTTCATTTAGTGGTTTACCAAATCTCCTATTGATTAAGTGATAGTATTGGTTTCTGCATATAGTATATGATGTTTGAGGATCATCAAGAACCAAAAACTGGCTTCTGTATTTTGGATTTTGACTCCATAATCAAAGTCGTTTCTATTGATTGTTTTATCCTTTGTTTCTGTATTTTGGATTTTGACTCCAAAAACATAAGCATTCTCTTGAGGGATTGTTGATTCTCAAAATTTCTTAAAATCTAGCAAGCAGCTGTATGATATAGTATGAATCCATATGTTCCTAAAACAGTTAATGTAGAAGTGGGTAAAAATTGGATCAAGTTGGGTCGATGTTCCTAATTCGATTGTGCATTTGGGTATATTAAAGCTAAGCTGTGATTGATTTTTTTGGTTGAGTAGGGAACCACATATGTACTTAGTGCAAAATTTGCGGGGACTTGGAGTAGGAGTCTTGAAATCTAGAGGATTTTTTGTAGAAACTTATTGGTATTGGATTGGAGTTTTCACATTGATAATATCATTAATAGTGTTCAACATTATTACATCCTTGTCTCTGACTTTTCCTAAAAGTGAGTGTCCTCTTTTCTGCATCTATGAATTGGATAAATAATGTAGCAATTAAATCCATTAAAGTGAATTTTTACTCTGTAGAATATGGAGTATCCACGGTTGCAGTGGTTTCACTAGATGAATGTGAAGAAGCTGATAGCAATACTAATACGATAACTGCCAAAGACTATCCATGAACCACGGTGCAACCATTCATTGGCGGTAATGCCTAGACTATCTCGCACTTTTTCATTTCCTTTTAAATAAACACTTTAGGATCCATCAAAAATATGCCTTGGACTTTATAGGAGTGGTGACAAAGAGAATTTGCAAAGACAAAAAGCTACATAGACCTTGCAAGCCTCTATACATGACGTTCGACAACATCACATATTCTGTTGATACTCCCAAGGTAAGTGAATTAACATTTTCAATAAGAGTATTGTCTTTGGGTGAGAAACTAATGAAAAAAACTTTGTAGGCTATGAAAGAAAGAGGCTTGAGAGAGGAGAAACTAGTACTACTGAATGGATTAAGTGGTACTTTGAGCAATTTGGTCATTGGAAAATTTTTGGTCTAGTCTGGCTATATGATTTCAAATACTCTAGAGTCAAGATTAATGTCATTATTGGGTTTACGTTTCTTTGTCAATGTTGGAGCAATGTTTCTCAATACATACTTTATAGATTTTTTGTATAAGTTATGAAATATTTATGGAAATCATGTGCTTTGAGCAATTTGGTCATTGGCAAAAGGGTTTACTACTATAGTATTCATAACAGTCTATTTATACATAGTAAAATAGTGATATAATAATATTTATTATTGCGTATAAAATTCGGCTACAAAGCCTTGAATTGTAGCTAAAATAATGAGTTATATTACATAGTAATATAGCATGTACATGTGACCTATAAATACAATTCAGAGCACTACATCAAAGTTATTATAAACCATATATATGATCGCTCAAATTCTATAATATGTTAAACCAACAATAGCAATCGGGAAAACGCTATTATAGTGAAAAATAACATAGCGTTAAGAAAAATGCTATCTTAGGGGGGGGTCTATTATAACTGGGGCGAAGATAGCGTTTGTGAAAACGCTATCTACCGCATTTCATAGCTTTGATGTTGTGCTATCAATCCCACTTTATCTTGTAGTGCTTTCTTGAAATATTCCTTTGAATTAAGAATTTAAGTTATTTAAGGAAGTTTGTTTGATGTTTGGATGGTTCCTGTTGCTTTCTTCTGAATTAACCTCAAAGTGTCTGTCCTTCGTTGGTGCCCTAGCTCAATCATGCAATCCGCCTTGCGAGCTTGCTTCGTGCTCTCTTTCCCACGCAACTAATGCGGCTAAGAAAAGGTGGTAGACTGTCGAAGTTTGTGGAGGTTCCAATCACGTAAGATTGGTGAACACGTCTCAATGGAATGCCATCGATCTTAAATGGTCCTGTAACAAGAAGTAAACCAGGAGAAAGTTGCTTAAGGAAGGCAACTTTCCTACTATTTTGAAATTACCAACAAGTATGCTCAACACAGTTCCCGAACAGATAATAGATTTAAGCTTTGATTGGTGTTCGCTGAAAAAAGGTTTCTTATCATCTTTCGCAGGACAAAATTTTTTCTTTGCATTTTGAAAAGATGCCTTGTCCTATATAGCAGCGATCTTCTGAGTTTAAGGAGTATATGGGCCCTTTTTCGCTATATTTTGTCCAATTAAAATTTCAACATTCCATGAAGTGGTGATCGTAGACGCGAAAAAGGACTTCGGCTTACCCTGTTTACAGACGAGGCGTCTCGGTGAAACATGGTGCAGGCTTACCCTGTGCCACACTTAAAGAGCAAATCAACATTTGGAATTTGAAGTTGAAGTCTTTTGCGGGCATGGCCCGACTTTTTTTCTTAGTATGCTTAAGTTCATACTAAATTGTGAAGAAACCATATAGAGGTTGTCATTCTACAATCGAGGTGTCATTTCACAAAGGCATTTATGAGAAATGCACATTTAGTATAACAGCTGTACCCACAGACGGGCTGCCTACATACCTCGGAGGGATCAAGCCTTTCCGTAGTTCGATTACACTTATAGGTTCATGGAACCATGTTTTTTTGCTAGTAATAATACTTCTTCAGGTTGACCAAGCTCCCAGGGCGAGACTCTGGCTTGCCATCCATGAGAATGAGCTCATAGATCCCTGTCTTGACAACCCTACTTACACTGTAAGGGCCCTCCCAATTTGCGTCGAGCTTCCCAGCTTGGTATTCCGACGTATTTTGCACCACTCTTCATAACACCAAACCGCCTTCTTGGAAAGCTTGAGGACTGACGTTCTTGTTGTAATATCTTGCCACCTGGTTCTGATAAGGCGGACAAATGCAAGTTCTCGTTGCTCCTCAATGGTGTCTAAGTTGTTTCGCAACATTTCGTCATTTTTCTGCTCATCTTCTGGGAGGATTTGTCTTCTTAGGGTTGGCACCCGTATTTCAGCGGGTATGATAGTTTCGACTCCGTACACCAAGGAATACAGTGATTGTTGGGTTCTCCGGCGTAGAGTGGTCTGATGTGACCATAGCACACCATCGAGCTTTAAGGTCCAACTCTCCTTCTTAGATGTGAGCCTCTTCTTGAGGCCTTTGATTATCCTTCTATTGGTTGCTTCTGCTTTACCATTTCCTTGAGGGTTGTGAGGTCTAAGGTATTGGATTGTGATATTGTAGACAACAAAGAAATTTTTGAAGTCTTTGGAAGTTAATTGCGTCCCGTTGTCCATCACGATGGATAAAGGAACACCATCTCGGCAGAGAATATTATTCCACAAGAATTTTATCACTTGTCGATCTTTTATTGTTGCGTATGTCTCGGCCTCTATCCATTTTGTGAAGTAGTCGTTTAGCACCAAAATGTATTGCTTCTTCTCCGGTTTGTGAAAAGGTCTGACTATATCCATTGTCCATCTCATTAACGGAAACGGCGTAACCACCGACTTCATTAGCTCGGTTGCCTGATGAATCGGTGGGGCGTATCTATGACACCTCTCGCACTTTCTGGCGTAAGTGAGACAATCCTGCTCCATAGTTGGCCAATAGTAGTCTTGCTTTCTGATTTTCTATGCCAGCGACCTACTTCTCGCATGATTGTTATTGACTCCTGAGTGGACTTCTTTGAGGACCTGACGAACCTCGTCACCGTTCACACAATATAAGAGGATACTGGTGTCACTTCTATGGAATAACTTATCTTTAAATAGTGAATATCGGGCACTCCGTTGCTTCAGTTTCTGTGCTTGCCATTTATTTCAGGAACGGTTCCATCCGCATTGTACCCCATGATTTTCGTTCTCCAATCTTCCCCTTCACCAAGACCGTCGAGGGTGTGGACACCAGGGTCTTCTCCAAGGTCATCTTCATGAAGGGTCATGGTTTGTGCTTGATCAAAGTCGATCCCATGGTCGTCGATGTCTTGGCCAGTTAGCGTATCGGTAATGCTTGACTTCGTCAGGGTTTGCACCTGGATCGTGCGGCTAAGAGTTTCCTGTGATGCTGAAGCTAGTGCGGCCAACAGATCTGGTGCTGAGTTGTCCTTCCGTGGCACTTTGGTTAATGTGAAGCTCTCAAATGTGTCCGCCTCTTCATGTAGTAGCTTTAGGTACGTTGTCATACTATCATCCCGAGCTTTATATTCTCCATTAAATTGGTTGGCAACAAGCTGGGAATCGCAGAATACTTCTAGTCTCTTGGCTTTGACGGATTTTGTTAGTTGGAGTCCAGCAAGCAAGGCCTCGTATTCTGCCTCGTTGTTTGACGCCGGGAATGCTAACCTGAAAGACTGCTCTATGGTTTCGCCTGGTTGGGAGATGAGTTTCATGCGTGCGCCGGATCCCTTTTGGGATTAAGACCCGTCCACATGTACTTTCCATGCAACTTCGAGTTCTGGTTCTTGGCGTCCCTCTGATGCGGTTCTATGAGGAAATCGGCTAACACTTGTGACTTTAGCACTATTCTTGGTTTATACTTGATATCGTATTCACTCAGTTCTATAGCCCATTTGGCTAGTCATCCTGATTATATCGGGCTATGAAGAATAGTCCGGAGTGGATGGTTTGACAGCACCATGATGGAGTGGGATTGGAATTATTGTCGGAGTTTCCTCGCTGATGTCACCACTGCCAGCGCCGATTTTTTCGTCATCATGTATCTAGTTTCCGCATCCGCTAGGGATTTGCTTATGTAGAAAATGGGTCTTTGCTTGTTGCTTTCTTCCCTAACTAGGACGCCGCTGACCGCCGCGCTGGAGACTGCTATGTACATATACAACATTTTGCCAGTCTTAGGCTTGGCTAATACTGGAGGTGTGGTTAAGTATGTTTTTAATTGTTGGAACGCTTCTTCGCAAGAGTCGGTCCATTCGAGCTTCTTGTTTCACCGCAACTTCTGGTAGAACGAAAGGCACTTATCTATTGAGCGTGAGATGAACAAACTTAGAGCCGCTATACGTCCCGCGCTGGGCCTCCCTCATGGAGGTCGGCGACCTGATGTTTAATATCGCGGAAAGCTGTTTGGGTTTGGCTTCGATCCCTCGTAATGATTTGACTAACATGTCGGCTATATACACCTCCATAGTTTTACCGAGCTACTCGGAGAACACCTTGTTGACTAACTGTTGGTAGGTTGCTCCAACATTGTTTAATCCAAATGGCATCACCTTGTAGCAGTAAAACCCTTTGTCCGTTACGAAGGCTGTCTTATCTCTTACATCGGGATGCATGAGTATTTGGTTATATCATTAGAAAGCATCGAGAAAAGACAGGGGGAAGCTGTCCTTTTGACACACTTTATTTAAGTCGGTGAAGTCCACGTAGACTCGCAATTTCCCATTCTTCTTCTTTACCACTATTGGGTTTGCCAACCAATCGGGATACTTAACCTCGACGATCGATCCCGCCTTTAGCAGCCGGTCTACTTCTGTGTTGAACGCCTCAACTCTTTCTGGTCCGAGCTTCCTGCGCTTTTGGCGAACCAGTTTGTAGGTTGGGTCAACGCTCAGCTCGTGAAATGTTACGTCTATTCCTATCTCCGTCATGTCGTCAAACGACCATGCGAAAGTGTGTTTGTTTTGTTTAAGGAAGGCCATCAACTCTTTGAAGTTTTTTTTTCAAGTTTGCTCCAATTCCCACACAATGTTTTGGGTTGTCGGGATCGATGCAAACTTGTCTTACTCTTCCGAGCTCGGGGCTGCTTAGTTCAACCTGATTTGCTGCCTCTTGGCATGAATCTGGAGCTCGGATTTGCAATTGTCGTTGCGGCTGGGCTCTGCGTAATTTTTTTATTGATGTAACCCAATCGTGTAGTGCGTTGACTTCCGTGCACAATCACTAATCCGTCGTCTGTTGGAAATTTGATGCACTGATTATAAGTTGATGGGATAGCTCTCATCAAATGGATCCACGGGGTGTCGAGGATTATGTTGTATATGTCTGGAGCTTCCACTACTGTAAATTTTCTCTCCATCTTGACACCCCCTAAGTACGTACCGAGCTTGATTGTTCCTACCGACGTCGTAGTTGCCCCATTGAAAGTCGTCAAAGGTTTCTTTGATCTTTTTATCCGAGTTTCAGCGAGCTTCATTTTGTCGAACGTTTCTTTGTAGAGGACGTTCACCCGAGCTCCCAGGGTCGATAAGGGCCCTTGCTATTTCGAAATCATCCAATATCAACTCTAACACTAGAGCGTCGTTGTGTGGATGATCGATGTGCCTTGTCTTGCTTTCGGAGAGTTCTATGATCGTGTCATTCAGTGCCATTACCTGCATCTCGTCAGTTATCAAGTTGATACGCTTTCTAGCCATGGGCGGCTCTACGATCTCTGAATTTCGTGGCTCCCTATCTCGCTTCGGGGTATCCGTGTCATTATGGTGTCGTGCTTGTGCGGGCAAATCACCCTTCTTGGCTAATTCCTCCGATTTGTATTTGTTGAATAAATATTGTTTGAATCCATGTCATTCTTCTGTTGTATGGCCACTACAAGAAAATAGATGATTTGCGACCAAAATAATAGTCACAAAATAGTCGCAAAAGGCCATTTGCGACTATATTTTATAGTCGTTAAAAATTGGTCGCAAAAAAATAGTCACAAAATATCCGTTCTTTTGCAACTGTTAAAATACTATAAAATGTAGTCATTTATTTGCGACTAAATTATTACTTCTTTTCATAGTCATATATTAGCGACAATTTAACAACTCATTTTCTTAGTCGTATATTAGCAACTAGTTTGTGACTATTTTTATATATTTCAAAAAAAATAAAAAAAAACCCATTATTTCATTTAATAATTTTCGAACATATTAAATCTGATTTCTTTATTAGAAATATTAACAATCCAAAGAAACTATATATTTTTGCGAAATGTTTTTCTATTTTGAAATTACAAATAAATATATATTAGATAAAATACAAAAAAATACAACTTCTTCAAGCCCAACAGAAAAAGCTGCTTTGCCTTCATACTCGTCTTAGACATCTTGATAATCCCACCATAATCTTCAACATTCTGCAACGCAACAAAACGAAATCAAGTGAAAGTGATTAAAAACAAAGACGAATCTAAAGCAAAAGCCATTTAGTCCGAAAGAGAATGCTCGATTTCAAACCCTAGTTGTAAAAAATACTGAAGCGACCCTGAGACTTGTCCTTCGACGCATTCAGGCACTCGCTGAACTCATAGAGCTTCTCGATTTTCTGAACTTCTTCGGACTGGTGCTCCGCCATTACGGGATGAAGCTGAAGAGTGAGCAAAAAAGAAGCAGATGATTATCGAACGGGAAAACAAAACAGAGGGTATACACAAGTAAGAAAAAGGAGATCGAGGGTTTAAGATCTGATGTGTATGCGTGTGATGGATCCAAAGAAGGAAAAGATAGAGAAGAGGGATTTGGGTTTCTCGTCTGAGAGTAAGACGAGAAAAAAAAAATTTAAGTCTTTGTTGTATTTCTTAAACCCAATTTTTAGTTATAATGGTGTTTTTATCAAAAATTTGGAAAACATTTCTATTAAAATTTTTGATAGAGGGAAAAGTGATCGCCTAAAATTTTAGGCAAAATTACATTTTTGTTCTTTTAGAGAAGGATAAGATTTGATCCGTTTGATTAAAATTATTAACGGTTGTTGATAAAGCAAAGTTCAATCCTCGTGTTTAAGTATTAGTCAATGAAAAACTTTCACCCTTTTGACAAAATGCTAATGTTTTGTGACCAAAATTGTAAGTCATATTAAAACTCTAATCCCTAAACTCAATGAATGCTAATTACATAAAAATATGAATTCATCTTCCAGTTAGGAGTCACATTCATCATTATAATTTTTGAAAGTTAAACAATCACATAACACATTTGAAAATATTCAAAAACATTTAACATTATTACATGAAAAACAAACAAACACATAGCACATTTTATATGTTATGCCATTATAAGGGTAGCACATTGATCAAGTTGTTATTTTGAAGCATATATTTCACTTGAATACAAAAGTTTACTTTCATTCATTTTGTGAATTTGAAAATTTTAAAAACACTCAAAATGATTTCATGAAAAAACAATCACAATCCTTACATATTTTGGAGTTATGTAATAAATGATAGTTTTTATGATTTTAATATCTAAGATGTAATTTATAGATCGATTGTTTTAATGGTAAGGATATATGTAAAAGCCAATCATTTGACAATAATATAGTTATGTCATATACAATTTGAAGAAATACATTGAAATTGTTGCTATATAGTGGCAAAAATGTTACAGATTAAACAAATAGTCGCAAATTAGTAGCAAATTTAAGAAAATTTTTTGACTAAATTAAAAAATATGAGAAAAACTAATCGCTAAACCCTATAATGAAAATGTAGTATAGAAATAGTTGGAAATTTGTTGGTAATTTTAAAATATTTTGTGACTAAATTTTAAGTTTTGGAAAAAACAAATCCCTAAACACTATATTTATAATATGGTATGAAACTAGTCGCAAAATCGTTGGAAATATACGACTATTTTGTGACTAAATCATAATTTTGGAAAATCTGAATCCCTAAACACTGTAATTTAATAATAGTATGAAAGTAGTTGCAACTTGGTTGGAAATTTAAGACTAATTTATATAGTCTCCATGTAGTCGTTAATTTACAACTAATTTGCCACTATTTTCTTAGTCTTAAATTTGCGACTAAGTAGCGTCTATAATTATTGTAGTCAGTAATTTGTCAAAAGTTGGTAGTAAATTAGTAGCAACTTTTTGTGACTAAATGTTTAGTCACAAAATGTAGTCTCAAATTTATAGTTTTCTTGTAGTGGGCCCATGGCGTTGTGACATTTGCAATACTTTTCTGATGCCTTGGTTCCATCACTTCTCGTCCAAGTTTTAGATTGTGGCTTATAGCCTGCTCCCGAACCCCGGTCTTGATTCTTTTCCCCTGCGATCTGGTACGATCTATGTTCGGCTGAGCTCCCGTTAGGTCTTGAATTCCCAGATGGTTGTCGAGCAACTTTGGAGGTCGACTTTACGGTTGAAGCGTGTTTCTCTGCGTACGCCTTCTTTTCATCTTCGATCTGGATGAATCTCAAAGCTCGGTGGAGTGCATCTTCCAAGGAGACAGGTCAGTTCAGCATCAGATCCTCCCAGAAGCGAGAGTTATACCAGAGGGCGTTCCTTAGTGTCGCGATTCTTGAGATTCAGTTGTGGAATTTAGATGTAGCATAGCGGAATTTCCCCCTCTTTCTAGCGCCAATTGATGGAACTAGAAATCCAACTCAGGACAAAGGTGTATAATTCGCTATGTAAATGATCAAAAATTGTTGTTTTTTTGAACGAATGTGTGTATAATGTAATGCAATATGAGAGCTATTTTAGGTTTCCGAATGTGTATCTTGACCTCCCCTTTCTTTATGGCCTCCTTCTTCCTTTTATAGGTGTATATCGCTGGATTTTCTCCATCAATGTGTGGGCTAGTGGCCTCTGATTTTGTTGACCCTGCCGTTGACCTTGAAGATATGGGCTTTCCCTCTTTTACAGGCCCATGGTCCTCTACCCCTTCTATCCTTCTCCATCTTCTTTTTCACGGTGGGCCTTTGAGGCATGCTTTCGAGTTGTGGTTTAATCATTCAGATATTTGAATCGGGTTTGGAGGATGTGGAATCCACCTCATCCAGCCCTTTGAAGATATACCAACTTTTTTGGCAAATTATCACAAGGAGTTTGGCGGTAACTACAGAACTAGTTTCTAGGGGAGTACGATGTGATACAATCTGTAATCAGTGTGGCTCTCCTGAGAAAATTATTAATCGTGTCTTTTTTGAGTGCCCCTTAGTTATGCAGATTTGGCACTTTTGCAAGAATCCATAAAGGATGAAGGCATTTCCATCAGATTCAATCTACACTAATATGGACTATCTCTTTTGGCGGAACTCTTTGAGGAATCGAGATAGGGATCGTTATGATTTTTTCCCATGGATATTATTATTAATATGGAAAGCAAGAAATCACAAAATTTTCCAAGGGGTACAATTGTATGTGAATGACTCTCCGGATTGCAGAGACAAATTCTATAGCTTGGAAAGAAGCGCAAGTCTCATTATCTTCTTAAGAGAAACAATCATTTCTGGAATCTACCATTTCAGATGGTTTAATTTGTCAGGTAGATGGTTCTTAGACACAATTCAATCTCAATTATGGACTTGGATGGATTTGCATAGATAGAGATAACAAGGTAATCTTGATGGGGTCAAAATGCCAGTGTCAGAGTCTCTCACCACTTCATTCAGAGTTGGAAGCTCTAGTATGAGCGATGTCAAAACTACAAAACCAAACAATAAATTGCCACCTCTTCAAGATAGACTGTGCTGAACTTACTAGTATTATTCAAAACTCGGATGATTGACAAACCCTTCATACGCAAATTTAGGATTATCAGCTTCTACATGGTCACTTCCAGGCTTCTCATTGTCTCTTATTCCGCGTACGGCGAATACACAAGCAGATAGCCTCGCTCGAGATCCTGTACCTTTTTCATGATATTATATTTATAGACTATGCTCCTCATAATTGATTATCCAATTTGGAAGACAACTTCTTATTAATGTATGGTTGACAAAAAAAAATACCCCACTTTATTCGTGCATTTTGCATGTCGACTCACAACCTATTAACTTTTTCTTCTATTTAGTTTTTATAAATGTAATCCTTTTTTACTCTTTTTGGAATTTCTTGAATATTATTAATTAGTTTTATTTTTAATAAAGGAAGATAATTATTATCGTTTATTATATGTGTGTCAAATGGGTAATATTCTATGAATTGATACAATCCAATCCAATCCATTAATCCAAATGGGGTATAATTAATTAATAGGTCAAATGGATTAACGAGCTAATTGATTTGGGTTGAAATGGATTTGATTAAGATGGTTTATGATTTGTAATATGTAAACTCATTAATCTTCAATATGTCATCATCATCATTCAATTATCATTGTAATCATCATTATAACATCATAATCATCATCATATTATTATCATCAAGTACATCATAATCACCTTCAAACATACCAAAATAAGCATCAAAAATGTAAATCCGTCGATTTTCCGTCAAAATCGTAAGTTCATCGATTTTCTGCCAAATATGTAAGTCCGTCTATTTTCCCACCAAAACAGTAAGTCGATTGATTTTCTTGCAAAAAATGTATATCTAGCAATTTTTCCGCCAAAAACGAAAAATCAATCGTTTTCCACCAAAACCGTAAATTCGATTTTTCCGTCTAAACCGTATACTCATAAATTTTTCCGCCAAAAATGTAAAATGATTGATTTTCCCGCAAAACTATGAGTACATCAATTTTTCCACAAAAAACGTAAACCAGAATTTTTCACGCAAAAAAGGGAGTACATCGATTTTTCCGCCAAAGAATTAATCTTGTTAAATTTTTCCGCCAAAAACGTAATTCATCAAATTTCACACCAAAAACGTAAATTGGTTAATTTTCCTGCCAAATACGTGAGTAGATCGATTTCCTGCCAAAAGATGTATACCAATAATTTTCCCGCCAAAAAGTAAGTACACCAATTTCCCTCCAAAAACTTAATCTTGTTAAATTTTCGTGCCAAACCATCAATTTTCCAGCCAAAAACATAAATCAATTAGTTTTCCTGCTAAAAATGTAAGTACCTAATATTTCCGTCAAAAACATAAACCGGTCCTCGCCAAAATGTAATTCTGTTAGTTTTCGGCCAAAAACGTAAAATCTGTAAATTATCCCGCCATAAATGTAAACTCGTAAATTTAATCGTTAATTCCCGCGGAAAATGTAATTCCATTAATTTTTTCCATCAAAAATTTAATTTCGTTAATTTTCCCGCAAAAATATAAACCGTTAACTTTCCTGCAAAAAAACGTAACTCCATTAAATTTCCCATCAAAAACATTTATCTGTAATTTTTTTCTGAAAAAAACAGTAAATTGTTAGTTTTTCCGCCAAAAGCGTAGTTCCGTTAATTTTCCCTAAAAAACCATGAATCCATCAATGATGAATATTACAATAAAGTTTTTGATGATTATAATGATAGTATAACGATAATTTTTTTTTCAATTATTTTTGTATAATACAAAGTTTATGGATAAACCATTATAACTACTAACCTATTAATTTTAGTGACTTATGGGCTTTTCCAAACCATTTACTAAACAGATTGAGTCAACCCATAATCCATTTAGCCTACAATATTTTGGATATGGGTTTGCTTGTTTGGTTTACCCATTTTAAAACCCTATTTTTTAGCCTAGAGAATTTTTATATTTAGTAAAATACTATTTTCATTAACCAAGTCGAATAATTAAAAGAATTTTTTAAAAAGATACTGATGCTTAAATATACTTTTGTATTTTAATGAAAACCAAGATTTCTCTCCAAACCGTGATTTTTCCGGTAAAATCGTCATTTTCACGCCAAAACCGTGATTTTTCTACCAAAATTATAATTTTCTACTAAAACCGAAAATTTCCTACAAAAACAGCGTTTTTCCGCTAAAGTTGCAATTTTCAGCCAAACCGCAATTTTCTACCAAAACCATAATATTTCGACAAAACCGAAACTTTCCTACTAAAACCGCGATTTTACACTAAAATGTAAATTTTTTAACCAAAAACATGATTTTCACCAAAATCGTGATTTTCCATAAAACTGCCATTTTCTTCCTAAATCATGATTTTCCTTTACTCCGCATTTTTCTGATAAAACCGTGATTTTTCCGTTAAGGTGAGTTATATTTACTTAAAACCATTTTTTGTACTTATATTTTAGAAATGTTTAGGATTTTAAAAGACAGCTATTATCACACCAATATGGAAAGATTTTCATCTCTAAACATAAGGATTAATGGTTTTTTGCAGGGTTGTAGGTGTAAATGCAAAAAGTCATTTCCCTTGATGTAAATTTGGGAAATGGACAATCAAGAGATGTATATTTGTAAGTCTCCCAATACAAATTCTATTCATAAAATGGAGTGGTTTACAAATATATTCGTGAAGACATAAATTTTAATGGACCGGTCACAAAATATTTTAAACCAATGCAAATTATGGGTAAATAATATGGACTAGGTGTTGGCTCGTACGGATGCACGGACATGGAAATTTTTATTAAATTGTTCTTAAAAACATAAACCGACCCGTTTTTATGTTTTGTAAACTCTCGTTCGCTAAACTGTATCACACAAAATGAAAAAAAATTAAAGTATAAAAATAGTAAGCCAAAAACCGAGATTATTGTTCATATATATCAAAGCGCAATCAAATCCACGGTGTAATTATCTGCATAAAAAAAACGTAAAGACTTTTACTCCATAGTTATAACTACCACAAAAAAAAAGCAAACAAGATATCAAATATCGCAAATGAATATATCCAGATAAGCTCTCATCTATACTAAAACGCAATTAAACCGCACACAAACAATCTTGGTTAGATAACAAATTGAAATTTTCCATGGCCAAAGCACACAATCAGAAGACTTTTCTATATTAGGCGAAGAAAAAGGTTATCGCCAAAAATGCTAAATAATTCGCTGCATGTTAACACGATTAATATTACCTGTCTCTAAACACCAAAAATTTAACTTTGAAACACCATATTTCTTGACATAATGAAAAAAACGAATCATATTACAACGATGGTATGAGATTAACTTAAGACTAACCAAGAGGGGAATATAAATCCAGTCAAACCAACCAACACCATTTACGGTTGACCGGATTATAAAACAATTAAATAACAAACTGAATCCACGAAAATTTTTAGATAATCTTGCCAATTCTTTTACGGAATAACATAATTTTCAGTAGGGGTAAAACAGTCTATAACAACAGCGAGCATCCTTTTTTAAGCGAAAAATAAATTTGAGCCATTAGGAACACGACACGTAAGCGAATAACGATTTTTAAAAAGAAAAAATACAAAAGAGGCGAGCTCCAAAATTATGCCACGTCGCCTACAAATTATGTGAGCTCGTCACGTCACAAAGTGACTTCCTATATATATATATATACTAGATGGTTGTCCGCGAATTCGCGGATTTAAGTAGGTGTAGATAAGATAGTTGGAATCGAAAAACCGAAGCGAAACCGATCCTAAAGTGATACCGAATCCGAACCGAAACTGGCAAAATATTTGTACAGATGCAAAACTTCAATAACCCAAAAAATCGAACTGATCTCGATCTAAATCGTAATATTTTGATTACCCAAAAATACCTAAATTACAATTATATACTTAAATATATTAGTTACTTTTAGATCTAATATCAAAAAATATTTAAAATGCACGAAAGACCTGAATTGTCCCAAAAATAGGATTTTGAAGGTTTTTAGGTATATTTGAATTTTGATTTTTCTACATAATTTAAGCGGTATATGAATTCGAATCAAACCTACAAAGATCTGAACCGAACTCAAATTGAAATGCACATATACCCGAGTGAGACTTAACCCTCTAATACGAAACCTCGCAACCTGAACAAATCCAAACGATAACTGAACTGAACCTGAACGAATATCGGAACGCCCGCTTGAACGTCCGTCCAAAGGTGATAGTATTGTGTAGAGAATTTAACCATAATTTGATATTTTTGTGTTAACTTATCAAAGTAAAATATTTTTTTTCATTTATAATAATTTTAATGTGAGTTTTATCTGTTATATATTTTCAAATATATTAAATTAAGAAATTAAAAATGGTGGAGTTTCTTAGTTAGTAATTACTCATAAAATTAGATTTTTCTAAAATGAAAAAACCATTGTTAGTTCTTTGTTAAATATATGAAATAAATTTTAAAATATTGAATATAAAGATTTGATATTTTATTCACCTTCTCCTCAAATTATGTTTTACTCTAGTTCTCTTGTATGCCAAGTTAAAAAAAATTGATTTTTACTTCAAACATTTAATACACAAGCAATAAATAATTGATATAAACATGCAAAGCAAATACTGTAGTTTTTATAAAAATATCCATAATTAAATGTAAACCATGAAAGATGAATTTGTAAATATAGTGATATGCAAGATTTCGAGTGATATTTTACTTTTCATGTACGAATCAATATGAATTAATGTATACCTTAGTTCATGACCGCTGTAATATAAAGTGACGAATTTACAATTTTTTATATGTAAATTTTTATGAATATATATATATATATATATATATATATATTAAATTTTATAATGTGTTTCATTGCTCTAAATCAAAGTTCTATTTATTTTGCAGCATTAACTATTTACTTTTATATTATCTACAATTTTTTTTTTAAATGATAGAATTTTATTTTGGATTTAATTATTATATAAACTAAAATACATATTTGATACTAATTTTATTTCCTATTTAAGATGGTATAAGATATCTACCTAACTAATTTATCTAAAAACTCAATAAAGGAGACAACGAATTATTTTTACTTTTAAATATGTATATTAAAGTAGAGTAGCTTTAAGCAATAGATTAAACAATAAAGTAATATTTTCATAAACATCCTACAAAAATATGAAAATTACATATAATAATTTTTCAAAAATCATCTGGTAGTCGATATTTATTTTATTTTACGTTCATTGAATATTACTATTAAAAATATTAAATATATTAATAATTTCTTATTTACATATGGAAAATCGACAATGAGAAGCTATCGATTATGACCATCATTCGATTCACTAATTGAATTGGAAGTTAATAAACTATAAATATATTGCATATTGACAAAAAAAAGATCATCAGAACTTATTTTTTAAAAAATATATGAAAAGGTAAAAGATTTTAAATTTATTGAAAGGAACATAATTATTTTGATTATTGTATATTCTTTTGTTTATATTTATGAGAAGCTAATATATTTAGAGTTATATAGTCATCAAATAATTAAAAGTTCTTTTTTTCTAATTAAATTTTTAATAAAAAATAATTTTATGTTTAATTCCATTTATAATGTATACATATACCCAAGAGACAGTTTCTTATTAAATCTTTTTTTAAATGTTTTTGAAGTACGTAGTTAAATTTTTATATTATACATCACATTGAATTTAAGGAAATATGTATACACTAAAAGTACAAATAAAAATTGAATTGTCCTAATAACTCATTCAAATGTATATAAGAATGTTTATATAGTAATCAAATTTACAAAAATATTATTATTTTGTTCTAATAAAAATAATGTTTTGAAAGACATGGTTTTGGGTTTTGAAATATTCAATGTTATATGTTAAAATTTTGCTCTAGTGTTTTCCCAAAAACTTAATTAACTTTTATATTATAATTTTTTTAACCCGAAACCATAAAACATGGTTTTTTAAACTATCTTTATTAATTAATTGTTATAAAATCATAAGAAAACGAAACATGAAAATCTATTAATACTATATTTCAAAAAAGTTAAATTGAACAACATAGTGTTTGACAAGTGAGTTAATCGGGTTCATGGTTTATATCTATATTTTTAAGATGAATTAAATAAAGATAAATTAAAATAAATTAAAGATGCATGAACCAATCAAATTATAACATTAATCCCAAAACTTCACATATTGTTGACACCGAAGCAAAATTCATTAAAGTGTACTGTCAAATAATATATAGGAGGATAGAATAACATGTGTTAATACTTTTAAGCGAGGTGTTCAATTCTCTAATGTTCTATTTATTTGTCTGTTAACATACTTAATCATTTATATAAGTGACAAAAATAATATAGAAATATTTAAGATATTTTCATTATTTAATTATAGTAAAGTAGCATTACAAAAATGTTTTTAAAAATAATACTAAACAAAGATATTATACTTTAGTATTTTAACCAAGGTTACCTTTTTCATAAGTTTAACAACAATTTATTTTTAATTAAATTAATCTCAAATTTTACGTATCATGATTTCTTGTGTTCCATGTGACCTTTTAACCTTAGCCATGTCATAGTTTTTATTCAATGAAATAAAAAATCAAATATATTATAAATTACTTTTTAATTAATAATAAATATACAATTTAAATTCCGAATATTAAGAATTCTAAGATATCATCCAAAAGTTTATCTACCATATAAATAAATTTTCGAATCAATAAAATCTTGTATTAATTTTTAATATATACATATTTATAATCGACATGTCCTCAAACAATGCAGACCAATCAACTAACTGCAAGAGTGAGTTACGAGAGCAAGATGTTAAAGAGTGAAGAGAAGAGGTTAAAATTGCAAAATCCCTAATCTATTGTTAAGAATACATTTAATATACATATTTTTATTTAAATTAAAACGACATTTAAAACACAACATTGTAGAATTTTCTCTATAAGTTAGTATTAACAATTAGTGTGTAATTTATCTTAAGTAAAAAAATTTTGTCTGTTAATTTTTCCCTATTAAATCAATATAATTTTTGGTGTGTTTTTCACATGAATCCTAGAATATGTGGGTCTTTTCTTTTGCAATTTTCCAAGAAATGGTGACTATATATATACAAATTCAACATTTTATGAATCACATATATAACTAGCATATGACGAATATTTTGGTTTAATTTATGAATCACATATTAAATGACTATAAAACTTAATCAATTTGTAAAAAAAAAACACAAATTAACCAATTTTATTATAATTTCTATACTAATTCAATAAAATATCAAAATTTCATTTTTAAGAAAATTTATAACAAATTCTTGACAAAAAAATATATAACAAATATAACTCAAATAAAATAAGCTGAGAAGAAAAATTTAAACACATGTAGTATACCTTAATTTTTCATAAAATATTATATATCAAAGAAATTGTGGATAGCCACATATTCTAATAATTTTTTTTTGGATCCGAGCATAGTCGTGGTAAAGATAGTTTGATTGGTCTACAAGGAGTTCTCTAGTTTTTTAACGTCAACGTCTCCGCCATGAAAAACCGTCGGCAAAGCATCACGGAGGAACGTCATAACATTGCTGGACGCAATACGCATTCCAAGACCTCTGAAAATGGAAGAGAAAACTCTGGGCCTCCATTCTTCGACATGAAGATTTCACTGATCTGTTCTTAACCAAATCCTCTGCTCGCGCCACAAATCTTGTTTTCATGCCTAAAAACAATAAAGCGTTCTTCTTCTCCTCGGGCCAAACTCAGAACCTGATGAAAATTCATCTCCTTTAGCCGCCAATCTTCTTATGCATTTCCCCTTGAAAGTCTCCCGTAGAATATTGTTTGGTCAAAATTGTGGAATGTTTGAGAACCATCGATTTTTGACATTAGGAACGGATGAAAAACCTACATGGAGAATGATTGAATGTTGCATACCCCATGATTCTATTTCTTTTAATAAAATATGAATTAATGGTGTTCTGTATTATCCAGCTATGCATAGGTTTTCAAAGACTCATGTAATAGTTTGCTTTGACGTAAGATATGAGAAGTTTAGCTTTTTTAATGTCATGGATACTTTCATCAGTGGAGTGTGCAATGGAACTCTGATAGACTACAATAGTAAATTAGGTTTACTTCACTCTAATGCTTCAAACTACATTGATGAAAGAAGTGGAAGTCTTGAGTTGATCATTATAGGAGATTTCCAAAAGCAGCAATGGTCCGAGCATATATATATACTGCCCCTTCATGGAATGAGATGGTTCGAAGTGCCTTGTTAAGCTTTGTTGGAGTCACTCGGACAAATGAAATTGTAATGTCGGGACATGGACCCTACCTTTTCTATTACAATATCGAGAGGAGCACTTTCACAAGAGTCGAATTCAAAGGTATGAATGAGTGTAATAGCTTTCATGCCTTTCTAGATCATGTCGAGGATGTGAGGTTTTATTAGGTATTATGTACTTTACATAACTTGAGACTTTGTTTGGCTTTTAGGATTTCATCATCCCTTTTGTCATATGATCTTATTGGATAACTATTTTTTGTTCGCTACGTGGATGTTACAATTCATTCCCTGAGCAACGACCGTTGTTATAAAATTAATTTTTTTGTTATTGAGATTTGAGGATCCATCTCTAAACGCGTCTTCACCTTCTTCTGTTATATCTTTATTGCCCCTTCACCCTATCCTTTCTTTTTTTTTTGTCTCCGGCATTATATATTCACGTCACAAACTGGTTAGGTGACGGTTCGGTCAAGTCGTTTGGAAACAGTGATCTTGAATAATTGACGTATGATCAAACACTTAGCGGGTAAAATATCTATGATCGTTCGCTAGTCTGCTTTTTCGGAAATGATGAGAAATAGGAAACGAAACGTGACTGAACAAATAGACCCAAAAAAACATTAAACTTTTCAAGAAAATCATGACCTTATTTTGTTGATAACATATGAACGGTTTAGAAACATGAGAAATTGATGGTCTTTTTGATCCAACAATTTTTTTTGGTTGATTTCACAGGTGCAAGACAATCGTATTAGAACTGATGAACCCTAAACTGATAAAAGAAAGAAGTCCCCTGCCTCCCCCGCAAAGGGGTTCAACTGCCACACTTTTCTTCTATTTCCCACGTCTGGGTAAGTAGGTATAGGTGATGCTCCTGTGCTCAGGTCACATAGCTTTTGCATTTACTGTGACCTAGTAAGCAAGGTTAAGCTGTTTTTGCTTTCTGCTCAGCACTCTACTTTCCGGTTAGCCACTCTCTGTTAAGCAGAATAAGCAATTTTTGTCTCTTGCTTTCTTTCGGGTATTTTCCCTTTTTCAAGCAGAGTTTTTTTTTTGTTGAGCTTTTCGCTTTTGTTTTGGAAGGGTACGTTGCTTGTGTTACTCCTTTATTGAGGAGTAGTCATTCAACTTATTTACCCCTTACTTTTAACTGAATTTTTCCGTGAGGAAGCAATTGTTTTATTGATTGGTATACGTCCTTAGACGTATCATGATTACACAAAAAAGATGTAAAAGAAAATGAAAAAAAATCCAAAGCAGAAAAACGTATTTGGGGTATGGTCGTCCGGGTCAGGGGTGTTGCAGTAATTTAGGTAGGTCATGGGAATTCCCCAGGTTTAGATGGAGTACAACAATAAGACTTCAAAGCAGGGGAATGCCCTGAAGCAGGAAGCCAGACGACTTCCCATAGCCACAAACCGGAAGTTTGATGACCTTGCATAGCCGGAAGCCGGAAGCCAGCCGACCACCGCCTCTCCCCTATTTTCACTATTTAAATTAGTAAATAATGACGTGTATTCTAGATATATATGCATATATTCTACATATAATCATGATATATCCCATTCTTGGAAAGATAATCATGAAACAGATGTATAAATACAAAGCTTAAGGGCAAAACGTGTACGCACGAAACCCTAAGTCAAGAAATCAATACAATAAGAAATTTTTTCGCCATTTTTGATCTCAGAGCTTAGAACAAATCTGTTTCCATCTTTGCTAAACATTCATCGACCTCCAGATTCCGCAGTGCTATAAAGATCCACCAAAATCACCCATAACAGTTGGCGCTAGAAGGAGGGGAGTTTTCAAAAAAACAACTACGTGATGATGGTTGGAGATAATCATGAATCAGCAAACATCACACCAGCACGAGCAGAGCTCACCTACGAGGAAATGCGATCTCAGCTAGAGACTTTGCAAAAGAGACTAGAGGAGATGGAGTAGCTACGAAGGGATCAGACTCCAATTGGAGCTGATGCAGCAACTGCAGAGCTTTAGACCCTGAGGCAGCAGATGGAGGCTCATGGCAAAACACTCCAAGAGAATACGCAGCGCTTGCAGTTACTAGAGCTGGAGAACGAGACCCTCAGAGAGGCAAACTCGGCTCTGACGGAGAATCAAGCCACGAATCACAGGTTCAAGGTCCACGTACCCCGGATACCAACTTTGGAAACTCCTCCTACCAATAACCTGGGAGAAAGAGGAAACCCAGCAGCAACGGGAACCCAGGAGGACCAAAACCTTGCTCAAGAGAAAGAAGACCTGATGGACACAGAAGAGCCGCAAGCCGCAGGTCTCGCTCCACTCTCTGATGAGGCCTGACGGTTAGAGCAGATGTTCTCCAGCAAGTTTGAGGTGCTGCAGTCAGTGATCGAACGACTTCCGAGTTTTGTGCCTCCTTTGAGGAAAAGTGCCCTAAGCTCTTATGCGGACACTCCATTCTCAGAAGAGATCGCCCTCACAGACATGCCAAAGAAGTTCACCTTCCCATTCATCAAGCCATACGACGAGACTTCCAAACTATACAATCACATTGCACAGTTCAAGCAGAAGATGCTTACTGTGGCAATCCAGAAGGAGCACAAGGAGGCCGCCATGTGTAAGGGGTTCGGCTCCAGCTAGAGAGGGGTCGCCTTGCAATGGTTCATATCAATTCCAACCAAAACTATAAGATCCTTCCCTCATCTGACTGATCTGTTTGTGGAACAATTTGCTAGCTGCAGAGTGACTCCCAAGTCCTCTGATGACCTTTATGAGATCAGGCAGCGTAAGGCAGAGCCACTCCAGAGCTACCTTCACCGCTTCAACAATCAGAAAGTCACAATCCCAAAATGGAGTGTTGCAACCGCAATTTCTGCCTTCAAGAGAGGACTTCTGCCTGATGGTGATCTGTATAAGGAGCGCACTAAGTATCAATGCAGAACGATGGAAGACGTGCTCTCTCGGGCCCAGGCGCTGATCAGGTGAGAAGAATATTTGCTTGCCAGGCAAGAATCTCGGGTCATGAAGACCGAGAAGACAACCAGAGATGACAAGCCCTACCAAAGACCTACTAGAGATGATGGACAGAAGGGAGCTAAAGGACACAAACCTCTGGGTATGCCAGACATCAATAGATTCCTGCTGGTACATACTTGGCCGAAAGTATCCAACCTGTCCATATCAAGCGCGGAGCTGGTAGGAGTCCTGAAAGAGATGGGAGGCCAGGACAAATGGCCCCAGAAGATGAGGTCACCCGACCACCGCCGGAATCCAAACAAATGGTGCGACTTTCAAAATGACCACGGTCACAGAACAAAGGAGTACATATCCTTAAGAATAGAAGTCAACGAGCTGCTCAAGAAGGGACATCTACGAGAATTCCTTTCCAATAAAGCTAAAGAGATGCTGGACAACCAGGAAGAAGGAGTCCCAACTGACCCTCAAGCACTTGATTCCCCGAGGCACGATAAGGTGATCAATGTCATATCAAGAGGTTTGGAGATAAGTGGCATCACACATGCCTCTGCGAAGAAAAGCACAAGGCTCACTAAAAACAATCATAACACCCCGAAATTCAAGCGCCAGAATCTAGCCAGGAAGTCATAAGTTTCACGGCTGGAGGACAAGATGGGATACTTACTCCACATCACGATGCGTTGGTTGTTTCATTGTCGGTGGCAAATTGTTTGATGAAGAGAGTACTTATCGACAATGGGAGCTCTACGAACGTACTTTTCCTGG
>OVAN01003264.1:0-29807 GCA_900406275.1 Anastatica hierochuntica
GGATATCTTTACGAAACCTCTGGATCAAAACACCTTTATCAACTTACAAAATTCTTTAGGTGTTTGTGAACTTCACTAATAAAATTTTTGAGTGTTGTAGTTAGACAGGGGATGGCGAACAAGATACACACTTCTATGTTTTATCCATCTATTTTTCTTCGGCAGCTAAACGATTTTTGGTGACAAAGAAAGTGTGTCAAGTTCATCGTGAGAAATAGCTACTCTCCATGTCCGTAAGAGAAACCTGCAGAAAAGATTAATTGTGACCAACGTGGTGGAGAAAGAGCTTATAAGGAAGAGTTGAGTTTATAGAAAGAAGCAGTAAGAATCAACTCATCTCCTATGATGAAGCATTACTTATCATTGGAAAATCTTAAGTTCAAAAGGAGGATGAAAAAAATAAAAAAAATACAAAGAAGATCTCATTGAGTCATGAATATCGAAAGATTCAAGATGACAAATATTATTTGAGAGATGAGATTGGAGTAGAAAATCAGATCAAAGCTCTGGGCCTTTAGTAGAAAAGTACGAAGATGTTCAAGTCATCTTTGATCATATGCCTTGGCTATAATCCCGACACTTTTATCATGAGTATCAAGGTTGAGATTCTCTGAGGATATGTCGAGTGAATTCTACTCATGGTGGATCAATGGCAAAGAAAGACTGTGACTACGATCTAACCATTTTTCGGCTGCTTAAAGTGATGGAGTGTGTGTCGAGTTCAATTTGCGCCTCATACGTCTTTTACAACACTTGAATATAGAATCTCTGTGCTTTTCACTCTAAAAATCCAGATTTCTAAAGAAATCTACTGTTATTTTTACTCAGATCATTGTTTCAAAATCCCATGTGTTTCAAAAGAATTTTATGATTGATGTTTAAAATCATACAATGAGTGTGTAGGTTTTGTTTTTGGACTAAATCGATAGTTTTTAAAACCTCAGGTGTGCACTAATCACTGTTTAAAGTTGAGTATGATATTTCAGGAGAAGGGGTCTTTGCAGGGACTTATATTGCAATTTCAGGAAATTTTAATGTATATAAGAAAAAAACCAACTTCATTTTCTTCCTCTTTGCGAAAACCCTAGAGCTCAACCTCTTCACTCCAAAAATCGAACTACCATGGTTGGTAGAAGGAGAACACGACTACAATGCCAGCTAGCAACCATCACCGCATGAGCCGCCGCAGCTGCACGACTTCAATTGCGCGATGAAGACAGCTCAATCGAGGATCTCTCCGTCATCAAATGAGCTGCTGCCAATGAACTAGAAGCCAATGCATCTTCTGACAACGTCGCCGTGACTGATCTTGTTGTGGAATCTGAGAAAGAAGACGACAATAGAGCTGAAATCGAAGGTGCTCCCGAAACTGTGCCCGACGATTTTCATGAAGATGATAAAGAGAGTGAAAATTCTTCACAACATACCATCTCCAGAGTCTGGCGTCAAAACTTCAGGCAAAGGAGAAGGCTCCAGATGTTTTTGTTCGCCGATGGACAAAGAGGTCCGTAAGAAAGAGAGTGATGTCCCCTTCAGAGACTGAAAGTCTGAGAAAGAAGAGGAGAGTGGTTTTCTCTGAGCATCCGATTCACCAGATAGAATCATCTCCCATGGTTGCCGAGATACACTCTCAGTCCAAACAATCTCGTAAGAAAGCTTCTACTACGGAGATTGATCCTAAAAATCCTTTTGCGCATATCAGGTTCTGATCTCCTCCTTTTGGACAGAATCAACAATTTAGCATTGAAGTTAGGAAGTTGTAGAATCACTAGTCTGAAATTGCAATCGGAGATTAATTCTAAGTACAAGTGGTTATATCAACCAATGATTTATCCTCTGAGTATTCTGTTTCTTGATGTTGGATGCGAAGCTCGTTATCCTCAATATCGGCAGAGAAAGATTTTTGAGGATAGGTATCTCAAACTTGATGGTACGAAGAATGGTTTTGTCTTAGCTATCATTATAGGTAATGGACTTTTAAAGACAGTCAAGATGATCGAAGCTTATGAGGGAGAGGTTGTCTTGGAATTCTATGCGAACTTGCATCCCGGAAAGGTTCCCAATCACAAGAAATTGGTGTATGTGAGGGGAAAGTTCTATGAGTGATCTCCATCTATGTTCAACAAGGTCTTTGATATCAAGTAAGTAGATCAACTTCTAGACCTAAGTGGAAAGCAGAAGCTTCCGATCACACGGTTAGGGGGGTTTGACAGATAATGTCGTCAAGTCGTGGAATGATTTTCGTCCAACACTGTTGTCATCGGCGATGCATGGTGTGTTTGGTTTCTTGTGCTTGAAATGGATGCTATTATCTAACAACACACATGTGTCTCGTGACCGAGCACATTTGCTTTACAAGTTGGCAAATGAGATTCAATTTAATTTTGGGAAGTTAGCCTATGATCAAGTTGATGCAATCGTGAATGCTCCAGATGATATTGCAAGAAAATATGAGACTCGGATGAAGCTATTACCACTTCCTACACTCATTCAGTGTGTGTTAGAGTTTCATAGACCGGTGGAACCACTTTCCACAAGCTTCAAGGAACCGAAAACTAAGGCTTATCAAGTGGACTCAAAGTGTGGGAAGGGATTCAAATTGTGGGAACCACTTTCCACTCCTAGCACCTCTGCGTTTATCTTTGGAATGTCATTGAGTGATGATCTTAATCACGTTGGAAGCCTTCTTATCCATATTGGTGATCTCGTCAAAGGTAAGTGTTCTTTTCTCTCTTGAACATTGTTCTTGTTTGTGAGTGAGTTTTTGAATGCTTTATGCCAACCAAGTAGGGGGAAATTATCCAGAGCATAGGACTTATCGTGTTTTGGACTTTGCGTCTGATGTGGCAGGCGACGTTGGAGATGACTCTGAGTCTTCAAAATTTGAGTCTAATGTTGAGGATGAAGAGGACGATGTTTAGCTTTGAGGGGTAGTAATGATTTAGGGGGAGCATCTGAGTATTGAATGAATGTGTTTAGATGTTTCTTGGGTGTGTTAGTCCTACTTGTTTTAGACAATTTTTTTGACTTTTAGGTTCTATCTTTTTGGACTTCCGTGTTTTGAGTCACTTTGGAATTGGTACTCTGTAATTTTCATGAAAAACACTTCTGTGAAAAAGAAACTATTGAACCTTGATGGATAATGTGTGTCCCTTATGGTTTATGTACTTGTGACTATCTGATTTACACTGAGTGTATAGTTTCTGAAATTGTTTTGAACACAGGAGAGTTTGGATTGACAGAAGCAATCAAAAAGGAGGAGATTGAAAAGGAACTGTCGCATGCTTGTACCTAAGAGAACAAAGAAAAGTTGTTGGACCAAAACGTCGGCTGATTTGGCACAACTTAGATAACGTGGCATTGAAGATGATGATGAGATGCAATATCTTTCGGATCACGTTAAAATAAGATTTAGAAGATATTTATTAAACAGAAAAGGAAAACTAGAAGATCTTCGAATCTAATAAGAATAAAAGGAAGAGAAGATCGTTCTAGGTTTCTTAGAGAAAAATACTTAGAAACGTGAGAGTTTTGTTTTTGCTACTTTTGATGAACAAGAGAGTTGAGAGAGATTATCAATCTTCTTAAGAGCTTGTTCTTGTAGAAGAATCATAGGTGAAAAACTAATTTAAAACCAATCATTGTGTGATTTGATAGAAAGTGAAACTCGGTATCGAATATTTGAAAGTATTGATACGAGTCTACAGCTTTTTCAAAGCCGATTCAAATATTATTTCAAAAGCTAGAGAGTAGCCATGAAATCTTCATGCCTTTTAAAATTGTCAACAAAGACTATCAGAAGATGGATATTCGAAGTAAGCACCGATTCTAGTTTACTCTTTTTGTATTATTTATTTTATATGAAAATATTTATTTTTGGTTTAGATCTTTGGTTAGAGAATAGAACCAAAATATAGTTGAAGCATCATGAATTCTTTTTTGGGTTTTCGTTGTGTGTAAATGGAGACACTTCTGTTTTATTCTTTTGGTTGCAATTGAGATTGTATAAGATTCTGGAATTGATATGTTTCTTCTTTTTTTTTAAATGTGAACTTGGAACACTTACAAAATTTAATAAAAATCAGTTATCAAGTTTTTAAAGGATTAGGAGATTAAGAGGATGATTGGTATTTTGCTGTAGAGACTTTTACTTTTTTAAAGTCTTTAAAGCATAAATTTTTCCAATCACAATTTAAAATTTTAAAAGCCTTAAAAGTCTCCATAAATTTCTCACAGCATGATTTTTAATTTTTCTTCTTCTTACGTTGATTTTTTCTAAAGCCAATAAAATGTGGCTTTATTAATTTTAAAAGTCACAGCCTTTTATTTTAAAGCAAAAGTCTTCACAACAATTTTTTATTTTAAAATCTTCACAGCTAAAGTATTTACAGTTCTAAACAACCAACCCCTAAGTATTAGGTCTGATAAAACCTAATTATGATCGTTGCATAGATATAAATAAAGTCAATATTTTGTAGTTTGGAGATACTAAAAATTTTTCTGATGAAATTTAAGTTGACGTTCAAGGTTACATAGACAACTAAATTATTAGAATGCTATAAAAATTTTCAAGCTTTCTATTTAAAATTTTATACTCAAATAACATATATATAAATAATGTCAAGTTTTTGGTAGTTTGGAGATACTAAAATTTTCCGGGTGAAATTTCAATTGACGTTCAAGGTTACATAGGCCAATAAAGTAATTACAATGCTATACAAGATTTCAAGCTTTCTATTTAAAAGTTTGTCCTCAAATAACATATACTCTATTTTTAAGTCAAAGATATAAGAAAATTATACTCGATTGTATTTTATTCTTCCGACTGAAAAATGGAAAATAATGATTGAATGTCATTCTTAAATTTATATAAAAAGCATGTAAAACAAAAAAACACATATAAATCATAGATATTATCAGCCAAGTTATACAATTTACCAAATAATTTTTAGGCAAAATTACATTTAGTCAAATAATTAAACATACTCTAAAACATTAACTCGCACGTAGCGCCGAAGAAAACTCTAGTCAAATATAAAAATGATATATAAATTATCATCACATAATTAATCGATACTAATGTTATCATTAACTATTTATAAGCGATATAAATCGTACCATCAAAAATAAAATTGACACTAATATTGCTATCACTTATTTGTAATTGATATAATTGTTATATGGGGAAATAGACCTAAAACATATTTATAAAAATGAAAGTAACCCCAAACATTCTTTTATTGCAAAATAACTCAAAAGTGTAGAGAAATTACATTTAACCCCCTGATGAACAAACAAAAAAGCAGAATTGACGGATGCCCTTCTAACCTTAAGAAGTCTAAAATACAAAAACAGATGTTGCAGACTACGTGTGCATACTTCATTTAAAGTTTGAAAATATAATTAAATCTTGTATTTGAATTTAAAAAATCAGAAAAATTAATTAGATCATCATAAACTAAATATGATCATTTAGGACGTAGATAAATTAAAATGTCATAAAATCTAGTCAAATTAAACAAGGTAATATAAGCTAGGTTAGAAACAATGTATACACTAGTTAGAGTTTAGGGTTTAGGGTTTAGAGTTTTGAGAAAACAAATGAGCATTGTTTGTAATGGAAGGTTTTGGTTAAACTTTAAGGGTTACTTTTAGGATTATAAATTTTTTGTTATAAATATTAAATCAGTACATACTTGATCTTTATAAATATTGCAAACAATTTTGATGTATGATTTTAGTTTTTATTCAGAATTTCATTTAATATTTAAAATTATTCGAATTCTGTTTAGAATACTTCATTAAGAAGTCTTCTTGAATACTTCATTTTATGTCAGAAAAATGTAATTAAATTTAAAAAATCAGAAAAAGAATTTGATGAAAGATGTGTATGCATTAGTTAAATGTAATCACTTACCACATATATAAATTAAAGTTTCATAAAACTAAGTCTAATTAACCCAAGTAATATAAATTAGTTTCGAAACAACACATGCATTAACTAGAGTTTAGAGGGTAAGTTTTGGGGAAGAGAAATGTGCATTGTTTGTAATGGAGAATTTTGGTTAAATTTTAAAGGTTAACTTTAGGATTTTAAATATATTTGTTTTAATTATTAAATCAGCCCATATTTGATTTTTATGAATATTATAAACTTTTTGATGTTTTATTTTAGTTTGTATTAAGAATTTCGTGTAATATTTAAAGTTATTCATATGTTTAGAAGACTTCACTAGAAGTCTGCTTGCAGACTTATGTGAAGACTTATGTGAAGAATGTATTAAAAATTCATTTTTTTACTCAAAATTTTAAGGAAAATTATTTTCTTGCCCAAAATTTAGATTTCCGCTCGATTTTAGACTTCATTTGAGGTTTACTTAGGTTTAAAGGGTTCAGACTCCATCTGAAAGTCTACTTAGATTTTTTATGAATGATGGCGCTTGATTTTTTTCGTTGCCCGCCAAATTAATCTGAAAAATTGCCAAGTTAATAAGTAAAAAACTGATATGAACCAAAAAATTACTTAGCAACAAAAATTAGGTTTTCATAAAAATTTCCTCTTCGTCTCTTCTTTCTCTCTCGATCCTCGTCACTTTCAATCTCTCTTACTCTCAACTCTCCATCACTCTCACTCTCCGTCTCGAATCATCAATCGAAAGATGTCCTCTTCTGCGAACATTGGATCCAGATCTGCTTTTGATTTGGCTGGACTTCAACTCTATATTTTTGGAGAAATTGTATCTCTCTTTATACTGACACTCTTCTCTCTCATTAACCTCTCTCTACAATATTCTTCTTGCGCCGAAAATATCCAAAATACCAAACCGATCTTGATAGCCCTCCTCAAGATGGAGAATACAAGTTTAAGGATGCACTTCTTAGAAACCAAATCTCGAAAAGGAGAAGGATTTAAAGCCTTTGTATGTGCATCTGCAAGCTGAAAATGAGTCTTGACATGCATAGTCTTCAAGAAACCAACTTCAATCTTTTCTCTAACCACATGGTAATCATTCTCAAGATGTTTTCTCCTTTCATAAAAGAAATCATTGTTCACAATATGCAAGGCATCCATATTATCAAATAACATAGCAAAAGGTAACTCAAAAGGAACTCTCAAATCCTTAAGAATCTTTGAGATCCACCAATTCTTTTGTACCACATGTCATTGCTCTATAATCAACCTCAGTTGAACTAGGAAATACAATGTCTTGCTTCTTAGTCTTCCAAGCAATCAAAGAGTCACTAATGAACATTCAATATCCAATAATAAACCTCCTAGTGTGTGGGCAAGTTGCCCAATCTGAATATGTAAATCCCTGAACTTTGAAGTTAGGCTGAGAGCTATAGAATAGTTTTTGTCCAATAGTACCTTTCAGGTAATGAAGACCTTTATGAACAACTTTCATATGAGGAACTCTAAGCTCAGAAGAATATTGACACAACTTTGTAATAGCAAAAAAATTGTCAGGTCTTAACCACAAGATACATCAATCGACCGACCAATCTTCTATACTAATTTGCATCTTCTAACAATTCTCCTTCATGTAAGGATAAATTCTGATGAGACTCCATGGGAATAGGAGACAATGGCTTATAGCCAAGAAACCCAGTATATGTAAGAAGCTCCAGTGTATATTTTCTACGACACATAGAAAAACCCTTTGTCGATCCGGAAATTTCTATCCCAAGAAAGTAATGCAACTCTCCCAAATTTCTAAGTCTAAAACTCTGTTGAAAAGAAGTCCTGAGAAGTTGTATTCCACCATCATCATTACTAGCAATAACCATGTCATCAACATAAACAAGAACAACCAAAAAAATGATATCTTAATACCTTGTAAATAGAGTAGTATTTGTGTAAGATCTTATTAATCCTAAGCTTGTTAGGGTATGAGAAAATTTCAGATACCACTATCTTGATGCTAGTTTAAGTCCATATATAGTCTTGTGAAGCTTACAAACAATATTATCTTGTAAAGATTCCCCTATCTTGATGCATAACCTGGTGGCATCTTCTTATAAATTTCGTCATCAAAATCTCCATTAAGGAAAGCACTACAAATGTCAAGTTGGGACAATTTCCAATTCATCTTTGCAGAAATGTCTAAGAGAATCTGGATAGTAGAGAACTTTACCACAAGAGAAAATGTGTTACCATAATCCACTCCCTCCTCTTGTGTATATCCTTCTGCCACCAATTGTGTCTTACCTCTCAATACCCCCACTGCATTGTATTTAACAGGAAACACCCATCAACAACTAATAGCTTTTTCTTCTGGTAAAGAACAAATATTTCAAGTATGAGTCCTCTCCATTGTTGAAAACTCCACATCCATTGCATCATTCCATACTTTATGCTTCTTGGCTTTTGTAAAAGTTTTGGGTTCTGGATTTTTGGTGATGGAATTAATAAAAAAGAGATAAGGGCTGAAAGATTAGAATAGGAAATATAACTTGTGATGGGATATGGTGTGGTGTGTACTTTAGTATAATGAACTTGATTTGCAGATATTTTGAGGTTTTATGTGGTTGTTTGTGAGATTGTGGTACAAAATGTAGTACAACCTCAGAAGGCAACACATCATGATGTTGATGTAAACAAGAAGATGATGCTTCAGAAAGAGAATCATCATGTGCAATAGGAAAAATCAAATGAGGAAAGAAATATTTTACTTCATCAATGATGGTTGATGAAACAAAAGGAAAAATATCCTTATTAGGCCATTGTGTATTTAGGCTAAACTCGGTTTAACTAGGGTTTACAACTTGTTCGATAAGTATATATGTTTGATCATGCAAGATGTTGAGAATAATGAATCAATAAAAAAAACACTAATTTCTACATGGTATCAGAGCTAAAACCTAAAACAAGGTTTTGAGCTTCACGATCCTAAAATTTTTCTTTCTATTGCAACTTCTCCGAGGTTTCAATAACCATGATTGGTGAAGAAGAGTCAGCAGCACCGTTGGTGTTATCGTGCAGAAGAGTAGTGATTCCACAGATGCTTCTCCTTTTTCATTGTTCTTTTTAGAAAATCAATGTTCTATGATCACCTCTGTTTTATTAACGGGAGATAATTATAACGAATGAGCTTCCAAGATGATAAACGCATTAAGAAGACTGGTTTTGTTGATGGCTCAACTGCGAAACCAGCGTTCAATGATCCCAAGTATGAAACATGGATCTCTGTGAACTCGATGGTGATCGGATGGTTGCATACATCCATTACCCTGCGTGTGCGTTCTACTGTTTCCTTCATCACGGATGCACGTAGCTTATGAGATAATTTGAAAGAAAGATTTTTTGTTGGAAGCAAGGTTCGTGTGCACCATCTGCGAACTCAAATTGCTTTCTGTCGACAGGAGGGACAACCCGTGATTGATTATTACAGGAAGTTAGCTTTGATGTGGGATGATCTTTATACTTACAAATTGTTACCAGCTTATTCTTGTGGAACTTGTACCACGTATGCGAATGAAAGGGAGGAAGAGAAAGTCCAAAATATTGTGCTGGGACTTGATGAGTCATGTTTTGGTAAGGTACTCAATTCGATCATTGATACGGAACCTATGCCAGATTTGGCACATGCTTATGCTCGTGTGATTCGACAAGAACAAAAGTTGTACACGGCTAAAGCACGAGAAGCGCAAATAGAGGTGTTTGGCTTTTTTGCGCATCGTGATTACTCATCTGATGTGATGCAGCCAAGGAAACAAAGAGAACAAGCAGGTGATTGTTGCGGACCCCAACTGTGCATGGACCAGCTGTCTTTGAAGAACAGCAGCAGAAGAGACCATAGCAGCTTTCTCTATTCTCATTGCGGCAAGAGTGGACACGAGAAAGTTTTCTGCTGGCAGCTGAAAAGATACCACGAGTAGGTCACAGAGAGAATTGGGCGTGGAGGTGCTCGCGGAATTGGTAGAGGAGGTCACGGACGAGGAAGAAGCCATTCGATCGTGGCTCATGCTACAGCTCACACTGTTACGTCTTCCCCGGTACTTACATTGGAACAAGGGAAGGCGATCAGTGCGATGGCACAGGCTAAGACCAATGGTAGCAATCCAGAAAAAAATTATGGCAAGCACTTAGGCGATGTTATCATTGATACCGGAGAATCACACCAAATGACAGTAGATTATTCCTTGTTACTTGACGTAATTGGGACTATGCCATGTACTGTGGGATTTTTGATGGAAGTACGACGGTCTCGACTTTCATGGGAACTTTGCATCTCACCAATGAAATTTCTCTTTATAATGTCCTCTATGTTCTGTGCTTGAATTGCTCGCTCATATCGGTTTCTACTCTTTTGAAGCAACTAAAGAATTGTTTTGCTTTGTTCATTGACACTTTGTGTGTGTTACCAGACCGTTTTGCGAGGACTTTACGGTGAATAGCAAGATTGTGTGTATTATCTAACAGATGTGGCAACGGTACTTGCTAACAGAGTATAGATGAGCTTCAATAAAGTTGTGTAGCATCATTGACACTTTGTGTGGTTACAGGATCGTTTTGCGAGGACTTTACGGTGAAGAGCGAGATCGTGTGTATTATCTAACGGATGTGGCAATGGTAATTGCTAACAGAGTAGAGGTGAGCTTCGATAAAGCTGTGTGGCATAGACGGTTAGGGCATCCTATTTTTCTATTCTTTCGACTTTACCTTTTTCTAGTAGTTTGAAATCGACTCCTAGTTCAAATTCATGTGATATCTGCTTTTGGGCAAAATAAACGCGAGATTCTTTTTCTAAAAGTTTGAATAAAACGAAAGAAGGCTTTGAGTTAATCCATGTTGATGTTCGGGGACCATATCGCGTACAATCTACTTGTGGTGAAGTGTATTTTTTGACGATTGTAGATGACTTCTCACGTTCAGTTTAGATTCACTTACTTCTTGCACAGTCTGATGTCAAGCAATAGTTCGGTAAATTTTATGCATACTCAAAAAAATAGTTCGGTAAAGATGTTATAACAATGGAACAAAGATCACTTGTTTGGCTCCATTTTTTTCGTGAGAATGGCATTATACATCAGACTTCTTGTGTTTCTACACAACAACAAAATGTTCATGTGGAACAGAAACACCGCCACATTCTCAACATAGCTCGATCACTCTTGTTTCAAGCCAACTTACCCATCAAGTTTTGGGGTGAGGTCGTACTCACTGCGACTCATCTCATTAACTTGACCCCATCTACGATCCATCATGGACAATCGCCACACCAACTTCTTATTGGCTCGCCGCCAACCTATTTGCGAGTTTTTGGGCCAACATGATTCACACATCGACAATACGAGACAAAGAAAAGTTTGATTCTCGTAGCCCTCATTGTATTTTTCTTGGGTATCCTTTCAGAAAGAAAGAATGGTGCATCTATGATGTTGATACCGAAGAATTTCTAGTGTCTCGCGATGTTATATTTCAAGAAGACGTTTTTCCTGGTGCAAAATTATTCTGCAAAATGTCTTCTTCGACACCGTTACCGTTGGAGCTTGAGGACGATGATTGGCTGTTCACATGGGATATTCAAGAAAGGGGGAGCTAAACTCTACTAATACCCTACTTGATTTCTACACCAACTCCACCGGAAACGACTACCTTGGTTGCTAATACCCCATCGCCATTTGATCTGATTGAGCCTCAGCCTACGATGGTCCTGCTTGATTATGCTCTGCCACCAAATGCTTCACCCTCTTCCTCTTAAAAAATCCAAACAACAGAAATTATAATAGAGGATTTGGTCTATGGCAAAAGGCGGAGAAAACCTACTAAGAAGCTCGCAAACTATTTGCTTTACAATGTGAGCTGCATTGATAATACACACCCTCCTCTCACCGACTCTTCATCTGAGCCACCTCCGACAGTTCCACGTAAGAAAACTTATCTCCTTGAACTCTACATATATGACATAGACTTTTGCCCTAGGCATAAAGCTTTTCTTGCAGCTATTACTGTCGGTGTTGAGCCAAAAGGGTACATTGAAGCCATGATGGATAAAGTTTGGTGTGATGTTGTGACTTCGGAAGTAGATGCTTTTGAAGTAACTCATACCTGGAGAGTTGTCAATTTACCAGAAAGAAAAGAGGCTCTTGGAAACCAATGGGTTTTCAGAATCAAATACAACGCAGATGGTACCATTGAACGTTACAAAGCTCGTTTGGTTTTCCTTGGTAATCAACAAGTCGAAGGCGAGGACTACACAAAGACTTTTGCTCATGTGGTCAAGTTTAATTTTATTCGTAGTTTATTGAAACTCATAGCTGTCGAAAATTGGGAGGTATGTCAGATGGACGTACACAAAGCTTCTTGAAAAAGAAGTTTATATGAAACTTCCTTTGGATTATTGATGTATTCGTATTTTATAGATTTTTATTGTTGTTTTATTCGAGATATATGGTATTGTAGTATGTATTTGATTCTCTTTGGTGCGGTTTTATGTTCTTTAGTGTTTTTACAAGTAATAAGCTTGATTATGCTTAAATATCACATTTTGGATGGATTTCAAGCATCGAAGGAAGCGTCTAAGAAGAAATGAACATCCTAGTAGAATGACATGAATAGATCAATCCCTGTCAAGGATCGATCGATCCTTGTCACAACGTATACCAAGTTTTTAGAATCAAACCAAGATTTCGAGAAGCAATTACATGTATTATACCAAGACTCGTGTTTTACTTTTCATTATGTTATTTTTTTGAGTTTTCGAGCAAGAGAGAACCTTTGTAACCTAAGGGAGAAGATAAACTTCTGTACTTCGAATCTGAGAATATTTCTGAACCCTCTCTTTGTCTTTTATTCAATAACAATCATGTCTCTCTTTGATCTGTTTTGTGATTGTTTAATTGGCATGTGTGAGTAGTTCTATAGTTGGGTTTAGGGTTTCTATAGGGGATTTCAAGAATTTTTTATTGTTAGGTTGTTAGATGGGGGAATTATTAATTGATCTTTGCTTATCTATTTTTTTATTGCTTGAATTGTCTTGATCATCTAGTTCATGAACCTAGGGTATTTCACGCACCGATAGTGTTTGATGAAATTCTTGAAAGGAAGATAAGTGAGCAAATTGTCTTAGACCAATGGAAGTTGATGTGTAAGAAATTTGTAAACAAATCAATCCCGTTTAGAATACATGTTTAGGATTCAAAACTCAACAGAAGTTAGTATCTAAGATCCTTAAACATAGGTAGTTGGAGCTACGAAAGTAGGTTGACTATAAAATTGTGAATAGAGTTTAAGATGGTTCTTAAAAGTTTCCCTGAAAACCAACCTATAATCCTGATGAAATGATTTCTCTAAGAACACCCAACACCTAACGTTTTTCTCTAATTGATTTACAACTTCTCCGTTTCTTTGTTTCTTGTTTGCTTGATTTCAAAATTCTGCAATCACTCTACAACTCTTCTTTTTCGCTTTAGCCCGCGTTTGATATGATAGTTTTCGTGCAACCTTTGGTCTTTGTGGATTCGATCCTGAATGACTACAATGTATGCATCTATACGCTTGTAGTGTTTTCTTGGGTGAAAACTTGATCTATCAAGTTTTCTGGCGCCGTTGTTGAGAACCAATAGTTCGTCTTAGAACTTAGGATCATTTCGTGCCTAAGGCATTTACTTTACTTTGTTTAATCTCTTCTTTTTCTTCTTCGTTTTGTGCTTTCAGGTGCATGAACAGAACTCATACTAGAAGCCAAGGAAAATCGAATCTTCTTGAATTTGAGTAAGAACTTGGACGTCTAGAGAGGTAGAAGAAGAAGGAGAAACTACTTGAGAGTATTACGGAGTCTGAGTTTGAAGACATCATGGGAGACAATATGGAGAGTCTTCAGATCTGAAACAATCCTCTCTTCCCTGGAGCTCTTCCAGGAATCAACCCAACTGCTGGAGGTGACAATAACGTTGATATTCCACAGAATGACCAAAAAATGTTGCAGCTGCGGGGCAACACAACGCAAATCAACCGCAACAGAGGGTGACTTTGGTGCAATAGAACAGTACGGAGGCGTTCTATGCGAATCGTGTTGGGGTTTATCTGTTTCCTATTGAAAGGAGAGATTTTGAGATCAAGTTTGGTCTCATCAATTTGGTGCAGCAGAATCAGTTTCATGGGTTGCCATCTGAGAACCCTTTGCACCACTTGGAAAAGTTTGAAGCAATCTGCAATACCATTCAGCACAATAGGGTACTTGCTGAAGCTCTGAAATGCAGGTTATTCATCTTCTCGTTGAATGACAAGGCTATGAAATGGCACAAGGTTTGGAACCGAATTCTTTGACTACTTGGGAAGAAATTAAGACAGCCTTTTTGGGGCATTTCTTCACGAAGTCTCGATCTATGTCTCTCAAAAGCAAGATCGCTGGATTTTAACAATTGGGAACAGAGAGTTTCCATGCGGCCTGGGATAGATTCAAAGAGTATACTAATGATTGTTCACATCATGGTTTCACAGATTGGAATCTCTTTAACATCTTCGATAATGGGGTTGAGGAGAAATATCAAAATGCCATGGACACTGCGAGCAATGGTGACTTTATGACGAAGATAGTTGAAGAAGCAAAGCTTACATGTTGGTGAAAAATATGGCGAATAGCCAAACTAATCGCAGATCTGATTTTGATCGAGGCAGAGGAAGTGTAGCAGCAGACGCAAAGAGGATTAACGATTTGTAGTCAAAGCTTGATGAGATGATGAGATGATGAGAAGAGATCAGAAATGAGTACACTTTGTTGGGGAGCAAAACGATGCACCTGTGTTCCAAGAGCATAAATTGGGACAAATGTATCAAGAGTTCATATCTCAAGAGCTTAATGGTAGTCAGGTAGATTAGAATTACATTGGAGGTCAAGGAAACTTTAGAAAAAGAGGTTTTAATCAACAGAACCAATTCCAGAACAAGCCATACCAACAAAACCAGAGTGTATTCAATCATGGATATCAAAACAAGAATCATAATCAGAACAATGGTTTTGGGAACAATGGTTATCAACAGAAGCAGCAATATGGTTCAGGAGGTTTCAGGAACAATTACCAGACATGTTATCAGAATCAGAACCAAGGACAGTCTTTCACATCTTCCCAAGATAGTGAGCTGAATAAAATGCTACAACAAGTGCTGGAAAATTAGACCAAGTCCGTTGCGGACATAAATCAAAAAGTGGACAACATGTACAGTGATCTCAATGGGAAGTTCAACATATTGAGTACTCAGATGAAATTGCTGGAAGCACATGTTGCTCAGACTTCTGCAAGTAACAAAGCCCCTTCAGGCGTCATTCCAGGCAAACCGGAAAAGAACCCCCAAGAGTATTGCAGTGCTATCACACTGCGAAGCGGCACAGAAGTGAAAACTTGTCCGGACCAGAAGGACAAGAATCGATCGATCCATGGCTAATAACACCTCAGACAAGAAAGACAAGGATCAATCGATTCCTGCACCAGGATCGATCGATCCATATCATGGCGTGAACACAATAGATTCTAGTGATAAAATGAAGCCATTGGAGGTCGAGGAAGAATATGTACCACCCCATCTTATGTCCTTAAACCTCCATATCCATCATAACCCCATCAAAAGATTAAGGAACGTGAGTACAAGAAGCTGAAAAATCTAGTTGGTGAGTTACTTATACGATTGCCTTTCGTAGAGGCAGTCAAAATGGTACCTTCTCTTAAGAGGTACATGAAGGAGATTCTTTCAGATAAAATGATCTTAGAACAAGGTGTATCAGTGCTTACTACGAAGTGTAGCGCAGTTCTACAGAACATCACACCGGAGAAACGCGAGTATCCATGTCCTTTTGAATTAGCTTGCAGGATTGGATCGCTTACTTTTGAACGATGTCCTTGTGATTTAGGGTCAGGAGTTAGTGTGATGCCCTTGTCAGTATCTCAACGGTTGAATCTGACAAACTACAAGCCCACAAGAATGTCATTGGTACCTGCAGATAGATCGATTTGATGACCATTGGGTATTCTAGACAACATTCCTGTTGGAGTTGGAGAGAGATATGTGTTTATAGATTTCGTAGTCCTGGAACTTTAAGAAGAACCCAAGGATCCTATTATCCTGGGAAGATCAATCTTATCTACTGCCAGAACTATGATTGATATGCAGAATGGTCAGATAGATCTCTGTCTTGGGACGTTGACTATGAAGTTCAACATTGAGAAATCCATGAAGAGGCCTTACATTGATGGGTACACGTTTTGGGTTGACACACTTGCTGATGTGATCGAGGACTCTGCTGAAGAGTTGTATACAGAGGACCCACTACGAGTTGCTTTAACCCAAATTGAGAGCAAATATGGGTTCCTGAATGAAGACACTTCTGAGGTTTCCGCATTATTGGACTTGGCACTTACTATTGAGAAGCAGGTCGCATACATCAAGCTCGAAGAGATATCTCTTGTGACATCTACCTCCTTAGTGGCGAGCTCGGACTCTGACTAGAGCGAGCTGAAAGATATAAAACTCGAACTCAAGCCAATACCTGCAAGACTAAGGTATTTTTTCTTAGGTCCTAACTCTACATACCCTGTGATTGTCAATGCTAACTTGAACAATGCTGAGACTGCCTTACTTCTTTCGAAGTTGAAAAAGTACATAAAAGCGTTGGGATATTCTTTGGATGATATCACAAGTATTTCTCCAGATCTTTGTATGCATATGATCCACTTGGAGGATGAATCCAAGACTTCTATCGAACATCAAAGGAGACTCAATCCTAAGTTGATGGGAGTTGTCAAGAAGGAGATTCTGAAACTATTGGGTGCAGGTGGGTAAGTTCGGTACACGTGGTATCAAAGAAAGGTGGGATCATTGTCATCAGTAATGAGAAGAATGAACTCATTCCCACCAGGACCATCACAGGCCCTAGGATGTACATTGACTATAGGAAGTTGAACTCGGCCATGAGAAAGGATCATTTTCCACTTCCTTTTATTGATCAAATGCTTGAACGACTTTTCAATCATCTTTATTACTGTTTTCTTGATGGCTATTCAGGTTTCTTTCAGATTTCCATCCACTTGGTGGGTAAGGAGAAGACCACATTCACGTGTCCTTATGGGACATATGCTTATCAGAGAATTTCATTCGGACTATGCAATGCACCAACGACCTTCCAACGCTACATGATGTCTATTTTCACTAATTTGATCAAAGATATCATGGAAGTCTTCATGGATGAATTTTCTGTATATGGTTCTTCGTTTATTAACTGTTTATCTAACCTTTGCAATGTTTTAGAAAGATGTGAAGAGAAACATTTGGTTCTAAATTGGAAAAAGTGTCGCTTTATGATGCAGGACAGAATTGTTCTGGGCCATAGGATCTCAGAGAGGGGTATCGAAGTTGACAGAGCCAAGGTAGAAGTGATGATGAGCTTACAACATCCTACATCTATCAAGAATATTTGCAGCTTCCTTGGAAACTACATATTTGACGCAAACTTTTCCCCTGGGCATCAAACTTTTCTCGCATCTATTATTTTCAGTGTTGATCCAAAAGGGTACATTGAAGCCATGAGGGATAAAGTTTGGTGCGATGTTGTGACTTCGGAAGTAGATGCTTTTGAAGTAACTCATACCTGGAGAGTTGTCAATTTACCAGAAGGAAAAAGGCGCTTGGAAACCAATGGGTTTTCGGAATCAAATACAACACAGATGGTACCATTGAACTTTAAAAAGCTCGTTTTTTTTTCCTTGGTAATCAACAAGTCGAATGCGAGGACTACACAAAGACTTTTTCTCATTTGGTCAAGTTTACTACTATTCGTAGTTTATTTAAACTCATAGCTGTCGAAAATTAGGAGGTATGTCAGATGGACATACACAACGCTTCTTGAAAAAGAAGTTTATATGAAACTTCCTTTGGATTATTGATGTATTCGTATTTTACAGGTTTTTATTGTTATTTTATTTGAGATATATGGTATTGTAGTATGTATTTGATTCTCTTTGGTGCGGTTTTGTGTTCTTTCGTGTTTTTACAGGTAATGAGCTTGATTATGCTGAAAGATCCCATTTTGGACGGATTTCAAGCATCGAAGGAAGCGTCTCAGAAGAAATGAACATCCTAGCAGGATGACAGGAATAGATTGATCCCTGTCAAGGATCAATCGATCCTTGTCACGACGCATACCAAGATTTTGGAATCAAACCGAGATTTGGAGAAGCAATTACATGTATTATACCAAGACTCGTGTTTTACTTTTCATTATGTTATTTTTCTGAGTTTTCGAGCAAGAGAGAACCTTTGTAACCTAAGGGAGAAGATCAACTTTTGTACTTCGAATCAAAGAAGATTTCCGAACCATTTATTTGTCTTTTATTCGATAACAATCATGTCTCTCTTTGATATGTTTTGTGATTGTTTAATTGGCATGTGTGAGTAGTTATGTAGTTGGGTTTAGGGTGTCACGTAGGGGATTTCATGAATTTGTTATTGTTAGGTTGTTATATGGGGGAATTATTAATTGATCTTTGTTTATCTTTGTATTTATTGCTTGAATTTTCTTGATCACCTAGTTCATGAACCTAGGATATTTCATGCACCGATAGTGTTTGATAAAATTCCTGAAAGGAAGATAAGTGAGCAAATTGTCTTAGACCAACGAAAGTTGATGTGTGAGCAATTTGTGAACAAATCAATCCCGTTTAGAATGCATGTTTAGGATTCGAAACTCAACAGAAGTTAGTGTATAGGATCCTTAAACATAGGTAGTTGGCACTACGGAAGTAGGTTGACTATAAAATTGTGAATTGAGTTTAAGATGGTCTTAAGAGTTTCCTTGACAACAAACCTACAATCCTGATGAAATGATTTCCTTGAGAACACCCAACACCTAACGTTTTTCTCTAATTGATTTACAACCTCTGCGTTTCTTTGTTTCTTGTTTGCTTGATTTTGAAATTCTGCATCACTCTACAACTGTTCTTTTTCGCTTTAGCCCGCGTTTGATCTGGTAGTTTTTCGTGCAACCTTTGGTCTCTATGAATTTGACCTCGAACTACTACAACGTACGCATTTGTACGATTGCAGTGTTTTCTTGGGTGAAAACTTGAGCTAACAGTTATCGTCATTCTGGTCTGGGGAAAGTTAAACGTCTACATAAATCTCTTTACGATCTCAAGCAATTGTCTCATTGTTGGTTCGATATGTTGATTGTAGCCCTTCTCGGTTATGGGTTTACATTGTCTTATTATGATTAGTCGTTGTTCTCTTACTCTCATGATGTAGTCGAGATCCGGGTACTTGTTTATGTTGATGATTTATTGATTTACGGGAAAAACTCTTCTTCTTTGGCGAGTTTCAAAGAGTATATGGGAGATTGTTTTCGCATGAAATATCTTGGGAAACTCAAATACTTCCTCAGACTCGAAGTAGCACGGAGCGACGAGGGCATTTCTTTATCACAGCGTAAGTATGCACTTGATATCATTGTTGAGACAAGACTTCTTGGTTCTAAACAAGACACTTTTCTGATGGTGACCAATCATCACCTTGCCTCTGACACAAGCCCTTTCCTGGCAACTCTTCCTAATATCAACGTCTTGTTGGTCGTCTAATATATCTCCTCATCACTCATCCATATTTATCATACTCAGTTCACAACCTTTCTCAATTTATGAAAACCTCGCGGGAAGCTCATTGGGAAGCGGCTCTGCGTGTTGTTCGTTACCTCAAACACACGGCTTCGCAAAGTATCTTATATCGATCAGATTTGGATCTTTCTCTTACCATCTACCGTGACTCGGATTGGGCATCTTTTCCCACTACACGACGATCTTTAAGTGCATATATAACTTTTCTAGGCGGTTCTTTGATCCCTTGAAAGACTAAAAAGCAGGATACCATCTCACGTTATTCGGATGAAGTTGAATAACCTTCCATGCGCTTGGCTCTTGATGATATTATTTGGTTATGTTTGCTTCTCTCAGACCTTGATTACCCACAACAAGACTCAGTTCGTTTTTTCTGTGATAGTCAAGCTGGATTCATATCGCAGCCAACATTGTGCTTCATGAACGGACTAAACATGTTGAAGCAGATTGCCATGCGGTTCGTGATGCAGTGAAATACAAAGTTATTACATCTGTTCACATACGTACGGACTCCCAATTGGCCGATGTGTTGTCCAAAGCTCTTGTTCGTCAACAGGTTTTTCGATTAGTGTCCAAGTTAAGCATTGTTAATCTGTATGCTCCAACTTGAGGGTGAGTATTGAGTCATAGTTTGTGTATTTGGGCTAAGCTTGGTTTAGCTAGGGTTTATAACTTGTTCAATAAGTATACATGTTCGATCTTGTAAGACGTTGAGGATTTAAAAATCAATAAGAATCACTAACTACTACAATCCTCATGAAAAAACAACATGCCTTGAAACGGAAACATAATTTGTCTCCAAATCTAGAAGTTTGAAGCCTTTACAACCACTTGGATAGCTTATAAACACACATGATCTAACTCTTGGTTGAAACGTTTTCCTATTCTTAGGACTAGTTGAAACATATGCTAAGCAACCAAAAGTTTTTAAATTGCTATAATCAGATAACTTTCGCGTAAGAATCTTGAAAGGTGATTTATTTCCTAGTAAAAGACTAGGTACCAAAACACATAAGCCAAGATATAACCACCCGGGAAATGCAAGGTAAATGAGACTCAACAACAAAGCTCTAGTAACATTAAAAATATGTTGATGTTTTCTTTCAACAACAGAATTATGTTATGGTATTTCACGACATGAATGATGCGCTAAAATTCCTTCTTTCAAGTACAAATCTTTGAAATTCAATTCAAGAGGAAAATCTAAACATACACATTTAACTTTCTTATGAAATTGATTTAATACCATAACAAGAAAACTTGGAAATATATGTATAACATAGGATTTTTGTCTAAGCATGCACACCCAAGTTGTTATATTATGATCATCAACTATCATTAAGAAGTATTTGAAATTTATGATCATCAACTATCATTAAGAAGTATTTGAAATTATCCACTGTAGGTACATGAAATGGCCCCAAAACATCAATATGTAGCAAATCAAAGCAAGCATAACTCATATTGTTCTTAGAAAGAAATGGTAAATGTTTCTATTTTGCTATAAGACAAATGGAACAATGTGAATTACTTTTATTCCTTTGTTTAGAAATACTAAGAACATCAGGCAATATGTTTATTTTAGCAAAGGCAGGACAGCTTAATCGATTATGCCATTTATTCACATCAAAAGAAACATTACAACAAGCACAAGAAACTCTACCTTGGACACTTAAAGCACTATTTGATGCAAAAGGTTTTAAAACATAGAGATTTTGTAGCTCTCTACCCTTTCCAACTATATATCCCTGAGTAAGATTATGAATATAACAATCATTAAAAGTAAAACTAACCTTAGAATTCAATGTTTTAGTAAGGACGCTTACACTAGGTAGACAAAAATGAAATTTAGGAATAAAAAAACCATCATGGAGCAACACTTTTTCCCTCAACTTTATAAACCATATTCACATTATCTTAATTGTATAACAATTCGGAAAAGTAACATAAATCTTCTCTAGATGTCTAATAACTAGAAACAAGTCTCTAGAATTAGAAACATGGTGGGTAACACATAAATCAACTATCCAAGAGTTTGGAGACAATCATGTTTCTAAAGGAGGCTAATAAGATGCTAGCATGTTATAATAAGAAAGGTCATAAGGAGAAAGAATGGTACCAGATATTTGTGAGATAAATGGTACGGTTTTTAGCACATAAGCTTCACAAGAATTTGGTGCTGTTACAGAAGTGAGACTATGATTGGGAAGTTTTTGGCTTAAGAAAGAAACCATCTATTGTAGTTGATCTTTAGAGTATGGCTTATCCACTGATACGGGTTGTTGTTGTTGTATAGCAAGATTTTTTCCAATTTTGCCACCATTTTTTAGATCCAATAGTCACATTTTTCAACTTTTAACTTGAACTATTGATCCCATTTGATGAATTTTATGACTGGATGTATTATACTTTGGCTTATAAGGATATCCATTTGGATAACCATGTACCTTGTAACACCTACCAACAGTGTGCTCAAGCTTTCCATAATGTGAGCAAGTAGGTTTCGGCTTCTGTCAATGTCCCTGAGTATAAGCTATTTTTCCTGAGACTAAATCATTATTCATCATGTGAAAAGTTGTTGGATGTTAAACCGAAGTCCGATTTGAAGTTGTAGATCTTTAACTTTCATCTTGATCCAACATATTATAAATGTCAGCTAGAACAGGCTTTGGCTTCATATTAAGAATACACCCCCTTATGTTTGCAAACTTATCATTGAGTCCCATCAAGAATTGATTTACTTTGCTATCTTCTACATCATCGAAAAGTTCTTTGACTTAAACATAATAACAAGTACAAGTTGAAGCAGATTTCATGCTTGTTAGTTGCTTCCATAAGGTTTTCTTCTTTGTAAAGTATGCAGACAACTCCATCGATCCACGCTTCAAAGTCATAACAGTCATTCCAGTTGATATTTCCATGGAAAATTATTCACACAAAATCTTCTAGCCATATCATTTCAAACTTCAATAGCATCTTTATACTAAAGCCACTATCAAAAATATCCCTATTTACCACATTCAACAACCATGACTTCACCATGCTACTGCATTATCTCTAGATTTTAAACATATCATCAGATTCTAGAGGCCTAGGTAACGATCCATATAGGAAACTCAACTTCGTATATAGACTATCCGTCGAAGCAATACTCCATTGATTGTAATTAAATCCATCAAGAGTATGTGAAACAATAGCAAGACCTGGATGATCTCTTGAGTGTAGGAAGAAAGGACTGTGGATACTATCATACGATTCCTGACTAATTAATCGATCAATCTGACCTTAGTGATTCAACGGATGAGTTGACATCTTCCGTTGCGAAGATGCAAATATTGAATCATCACGCTCTTCAAAAACATCTTTAATTTCTTCAATCAGACACGTAGATCTTGTCGGAAGGACGATTTTGAAGATTCTTTCATTTTCGCCATCTGGAACACTTTTGAAGCTGAAAACGACGATGAACAACAACAATATATATCGGTTTTGAGCTCGAAATCAACAGAAAAAGTGATTCACTAAGTAAGAATCAGTTGAATTTAGGTCAAAGAAAGAAAATTAAATATATGAATGAAAGTTTCGTCTATGGGAAGCATTTCTCTCTCTCTGATAACATGATAGAACTCACAGAGTAAATAAACTCAAGTTCTCATTAACTGTAAAAGTCAGTTACAATCGAGTCTTTATACTCAATCTAATATAGTCAATTAAATTAGAGATAAATTACATAACCAGAGATCAATCTAGTAAACTGAAAATAACCAAAATACTAACATGATCTTGATAGGTTCTTCATTAACCTCTCTTTGCAAATTTCATCTCTCGGTTCTCCTCTGCCTCTATCGATTATCTCTTTTTATCTCTAAATGGCGGATCAAAAAGATAAACAAATGGGAGGAGGATTATACTGTCAAGTCCTCTTCAGAGTAAAGGCGGTGACAACGGTGGTGGAGGAGGAGGAGAAGCGAGAGACAGTGACAGAGAATAAGAAGAAGGTGAGATCAAAATTCTCAGATCTCCCAACTCATGGATGTATGTTCATCGATCTCTCTCTCTCCCTCCCTTTCCCTAAATTGGACTGTGTCTTTCTTTCTTTCTTGCACAGGCTAACACAATAAGGGAATCATGGACGATAAGAAAGAGCTAAGAAGAAGGTGAATATTGCACCAGACAATCAACGAAGACCGTTGAGCTAATTGAAACCAAAACCCTCGAAGATCATATATTTATACAGGCTTTATAATCCTTTCAATCATATGGGTATGTTATGAGTCGATCCCATAGATTCGAGAAAGGACCAATCTTTTTCATGAAAATCAACAACGAAGAATCTTATGCATCATTTTTTGTCTCTGCTCCCATTTTTTTGCATCTTTTTACTCTAGATTATTATTTTTTGTTGTGATGGCTCTACAAATAGTCTAAACCTTGAACATACAATTCGCTTCTCTGAATCATCGCCTTGTTTTTTAAGTTTATGAGAAAATGGAGAAGTCAAATGAAATATGACTTAGAGAACAAGAAAAACTTCGAGCAGGTGAATCTTCTTGTGATCCTTCTGTTTTCATCATTCCAAGGTCTGAAATTAACTACTGGTTTTGCTTGTTGTATTGCAGTGTAGGTTTTTGGGAAGAAGAAGAAGACAATATGATCATCTAATTCACCTTGTTCTTTTAGTTCTTTGTTCTTTGACTTGTTATGAAAGTCATTTTCGCAATTTTTCTTTTAAAGTATAATGTATATATTTTAAGATGAGATAGCCGTTTTGGCCACGGAATAAGTAAAATTGAGTGACCTTGAAGCTCATATTCAAAAGTAAGAGAATTAAGGCAAGATTTTCTTGTTTAAGGGATGTACAAACTTTAAATTAGTATATGAAATTTATAAGAATGGTAAGATCATTTCAAGGAGAGTTATGTTTTCCTAGCTACAAGGAAAGAAACTAAAAAGTATATTATAAGTTCATAAAATATTACAAACACATATATTATAAATTATATTGTAGATTTTTGTAACAGATTTCTATAGCAGAATTATGTTTATTACCTTAGAATGTTTTCGACATCTCCATTTATCGCCGAATTTTAAATACGTAAAAATATTAACGCTTATGCAAAAATGGTTGTAGACAGAAAACAACTCCATATTACATCAAAACGTTTCCAACATTCTCCCTCCTTAGAGCACACTTCGGGTGAATTCTACTTAAAAACTACAGACTTCCACGGTAGATTTATTTTGCAAACTTTTGTAGCAAACATCTCCATATTGCATCAGAAAGTTTCTAACGTTCTCCCTCCTTTTTGATTATCCATCGAAAAAGGTCATGATAAGTTTTCTATATAGCAGACATTCGTAGCAAATATTTAAACACATTAGCGATCAAGATTCTTCTGCAAACATCACATGGAGTTTGAAAATAATAGTAAAAATGATTAATCAAACATGAAAATACATACTCCAATAACTATAACACACAAAGATGTCAAACTGATGCAGAAGCAAAAACAATAACTAACACGCATGGGGGAACAAGAAAAAAAAAATATACACATTCAAAGAACACACTTTCAAAAATTATATGTAAAGAAGACTTTTGGTGAAGTGTGCTCTTCAAATGGTAAGTTGATGTGTGGCATTTTTACTAGTTTTACCAGAGTTTTCAGTCGAGAAAAGGGTCGTTTTCTTTTCCATTTAGTTCTTTTAAGAGTCTTTTGCTCTTCTTTGGTGTGTACACACATTCCAGGTTCAAGATGTCGAAAGGAATGCGATTAGACGATATTTTGGAGAGCTTAAAGTGCACTGCGGACAAGAGAAGCTGAAAATGGCACGGAACTGTCCATCCGTGAACCTGAATCGGCTGATCCAGTATAGGAAGTGTGGAACAGATCGGTCAATCCATACCCACTGATCAACCAATCCAATGGAGTTCGTGAAACTACGTTTTCCAAATCAGATTAGAAACGAGAGAAGACTTGTTTTTGAACCAAAAACTTAATAAAAGAACCTTGACTCGTGTTTTAGGTTTCATTATGCTATTTTTGAGAATTCTAAGAAACTCTTGAGCTTTGCAACTTGTAAGGGAAACGAATTCATTTCGTACTCAGTTTAAGAATAATTCTGAACAATTTACTCTTGCTTTATTTTCAATACAATATGTTTTCACCAATTGATCTTGTGTTGTTATGTTTGTCATGAGTGAATAGTTCTCTAATTGAGTTTAGGGTTCTCACAAAGGGGTTTTCATGAGTTGGTGATTGTTAGGTTGTTAGACCGGGAATTATCTATTGGATCTTTGTTTAACATTGTTCTTAATGATGAAATTGGCTTAATCACCTAGTTTCTGATATTAAGTTGTTTAACGCAACGAAAAATGTTTGATTAATTGTCTGAACAGGTGTTAAATGAAAAAAGTGTCTTTAGCCAACGAAAATTGATGCTAAAACGCTCTGTGAACTTTTCAAACCTGATTAGAATGCATGTTTAGCATATGAAACTCAACAAAATTAGTGTTTAGGAATCTAAAACATAGTGAGTTAGCACTACGGAAGTAGGTTAACTTTAAGTTTGTGATTTGAGTTCGAGACAGTTCTTAAAATAATTTCCCCGAAAAAAAAATCTAAATCAACAACGAAATGAATTCCTAGAGAATGCCATGTGCAACACATTCTTCCTAATTATTTACAATCCTGTTTGATTTGCTTTCTCTGTTTACTTTGCTTGCACCTGCTTTTGATTCATCAATAGTCTCAATTACAATGTTTTTTTAGCCTTAGCTTGTAGTTGATTCATATTCTCTATGTGTAACCACTGGTCTATATGGATTGATCTTGCATATACTATTGTAAGTTCATATGTGCACTTGCATATAGTTATCAGATGAAACGGTTGCCTATCTGAAGTCGACTTCGGGTGAAGTATTCTCCATAAATAAGGAGTAGACTTCGGGTGAAGTCTGAAAATATTATCAAAATGACTAATCAAATATGATAATACATACTCCAATAAGTATAAAATAATAAGATATCAAACTGGTGCATAAACAAAAACAATAGCTAACACACATGGGAGAACAAGAATCCGGCAAAAAAAACATTATACAAATGCTAAAAACATTATTTTTAAAAATATTATTAAATCAGACTCCGGGTGAAGTATACCCATCAATGGCAAGTAAATTTTATCTTGAAGTCTGCTTCATAAATGTTAGTAGACTTCACGGTGAAGTCTAAAAGTACACGTCAGATGAAGTCTACACAGAGTAGACTTCAACTGAGGTCTGACATTTGGGTTAGTTCTATAATTTCACATTTATTTGAGTACACTTCAACTGAAATCTGCTCAAAATGGAGGTTACTTTTGTAGTTGATCATAATTTTGAATTTTTGAGCAAACTTCAGGTGAAGTCTGAAAATATCAGTTTTGTTGTTGACGAAAAAAATTGACTTTTAGGGAGATTTCTCTAAGAAGTCTGTGTGAGTTAGTTTTGTAGTTTACCAAAACATTGACTTTAGGAGTAGACTTCACTCGAAGTCTACGTAAGTTGAGTAGACTTCAAGTCAACTTCCTTAGAACTTTTCTGAAGTCTGGTTGGGGTTTGACTTACCTCAAAATCGCGTACTTCAGGTGAAATCTACTCAACTTACGTAGACTTCAAGTGAAGTCTACTCAATTTCAAAAAATTTACAAACTTTAGCCGAAGTCTACTCTAAAAATTCAATATTTTGTGATTTTTGTCAACTACAAAACTAACTCATGCAGGCTACAAATGAAGTCGTCTAAAAAAATCAAAGCTATATTCAGCTACAAAATAAACTCACTTTAACGCAGACTTCATCCAAATGTCTACTATAAAAGTAAATATTTTGGTCAATTGCAAAACTAACCTCTTTTTAGAGCATACCTTTGCAAAAAAAAAAATGTTTTCAAAGAAAATACGCAAATTTCAGGTGAAGTCTATTTAAATAATTTTCAACTACAAAGCTAACATTTGCGTTGACTAACAGACTTAACATGAAGTCTGCTTTGGTTGCATGCTTCATGTGAAGTCTGTAGAACATAGATCTGCAACTCTAATGAAAATGAAGCTCTAGAGTTACCTTGATCTAATTTGAAGTTGTTTTTGGCTTCTTCAAGTGTTCAGAACTTAAATCACAGTGGTTTATGTCCATATGTATGCCCAAATCGACTAAATAGCAAGATACAAAAACTTGAAATTTTGAAAAACGAAAATTAGAGAGACTTTTTGTTTGAATTAAAGAGGAAATGAGAGATTATGAGGTTATGGGATAGAGATTGAACTAATAGCCTCTGAAAATGGCCTTGAGTGAAGCATTTAGAGCTTCAATTTTAGTTGTTAATGATGGTTCGCAAAATTGAAAAAGATGGCATTTTGGTGAATATGAGAAATTGTTAATGATTTTTGTGTATTTTTAAAATTCTGTTTTAATAAAATAATTGATAAATAATGGCAAGTTTGGTTTATATTTGTTTTTTGAGAAGCGTGAAATGTGAAATTTTAAAAAACGAGGAGAGAGAATGTTAGGTTTGCATTTGACCAAGATATTTAGGTGACTTTTGCAAATACCCTTTGTTATATCAACTAAAAATGATTAAAAAACAATAATTTGAATCATTACTAAAAAAATATATAAATAACAATGTCAATTATATTGATTGATTCAAACTTTAACTTCAGTTTTGCAACTGACCCATATTAACATCATTTAAAATAAATGATGGAACTATTTACATCAATCGCCAAAAACTGACAAGAAATTGGAGTTACCACTTCTAAAGTCACTTAAAAAATTATGAAAATTCATTTTTTTTATTCAAAAAATGATGATAACAAATATTATAAATAATACAACACATATGGTTTGTTGTGGTATGAGTTGGTTGTTTCTAAGCTTAATTTTTTTTTTCCATTAGTATTTTCTCGGTTAATTGGATAGTTTTGGATATTTCAGCTCCAAAATACTAGAAATAACTGATAACCAAAAATTTTAGGTTCTTACCCGGTTTCCAAAACTATTATCCTAACCAAATTGACATGAAAGAACTGAACCAAAACCCAACTGAACTTTATAAATAACGAAATAGATCCTATTTACTTGGAATCCAAAAACCCAATATCTGAGCTAACCGAACCGACATGATTACCCATATGTGCAGCCCTAGTCTTTGCTATGTTTCTACATTAGTTAAAGATATCATAAGTCCAAACCAAGAGATTATTTATGTGTGTTTCTAGGCTATCCTTTTGAATATAAAAGATACAAAGTATTAAATCTACACACAAATGAATTTTTGATTCTTAGGAATTTTATATTTCATGATTCTATATTTTCTTTCAAAGACACATTTAGATATCTCATGAATGAACAAGAAAAGAAATAAGATCATTCTATCTATTTCTACACCTATTGGCGTTGATGTATTATTCTCATTACCTTATTTTTATGCATCTCAACTCCTTTTTCTAAGACATTTAGTCAATCGGCATCTCATGCATCATGTTCATATTCATCTATATCTAGTACTACATCTATGTCACTAGAGGCTACTTAAGTGACATTACATAATGTTATACCAAAACGAACTCCTAATGTACTTAGTTATCTTTTTGATTATCATTACAATTGTATCTTTTTCCATCAGAGATTATTATCCTTACCTTGCTTCTTATTTTCTTAACTACTCAAAACTTCACTCATTCTAGAATACCTTTGTTCCTTCTATATTTGTTGAAACATAACCTAAAAATCAAGTTGTAACATCTATTTTGCGGAGAGAATCAATGAATGAGAAGATACACACTATCAAATTTAATTACTGATAGCTTAGGTTTTCGCCTGAGATAAGAAAAAGTACGTTGTAGTGGTTCGGGATCGAATCCACAGAGACCAAAGGTTTCCCGAAGAATTTTAGATCAAACAACGGGCTAAGGCGAAATGTATGTTTTGTAAAAGATGCAATAATCGAAAATTAAGAAGCAAAGAAAGCAAGCAAACGACAACGGGGTTGTAAATCAATCAAAGAAGAGTTGGACATTGGGTAATCTCCGGAAAACATTTCATAGTTGATTCAATTATTGATTAGGGAACATGACTTAAACCGTCTTGAACTCAAACACTAATATAGAATTTATCTACTTTCGTAGTATCAATTCCCTATGTATTAGAAACCTCGAAACTAAC
>OVAN01003265.1:0-29805 GCA_900406275.1 Anastatica hierochuntica
CAAAGCCCAATAGGCTAATGGTTATGTCAGCCATTAAATGGTTCATAACATCATGCATATTTTGATGCATTTTAGCTTGGATTCATCCACATTTAGGTTGTAAATATTGCATATAAGTCTTAGAATCCAGAAGTTTGAGTCTAGAGTCTAGTTTAGGATCTTATTGCATTTGCATATCATTTTCTTTGCATTTGTACGTGCAACTTCAAGATGGATTCATGGAGGCTCAAGAGATGGATCTAAGGTGGAAATGGAGCTAAAACTCAAGGACAAAAGGAGCTAAATACTATGGGAGAAGTTGGGATCATGTAGAGCATTCAAGAGGAGGAAGAAGAGACAAAGAGCTGTCAAGGTGCCCTGCTGTCGACCCAGAGGTCGACAGTGAGCTACTTTGGGTCGAAAATATCCTCCCTTGGCAGCTTTGCCGCCCAAGGTGAGCTACTGTCGACCCCTGGTCGATGGTGAGCCACTTTTGGGCGACGATTGCCTACTTTGGCTCGAAGAAACCCTTTTTAGGGCACCCACACTCCTTCCTTTTAGTATAAATAGCCTCCTATTGAACCAAGAACATAACTTTGCTTAACTTTTGATAAAATTTACTTTTGTTTCATTTATTTTGAGATCTAAAACATTTTAATAACTTCTTGATACTTTTGAGTGATTTGGATCTTTTCTTCTCATCTCTTTCCCTAGATCTATTTGTCTAAGAACATGGGAGCTCCAAGACCAAACTCTTGCCTTTGGATTTCCATGACTCTTAGTGAGTAGATCCTTCTTAGATCTTGAGATATGGTAGGCAAAGGTTAGATCTAGGGTTATGATGGCTGATTAGGCTAGATTTTGGCATAGATTCCTACTAGATCTAGTTTAGTTCCTTAAAGTTTATTGCTTGCTCATTGACGCCTAGAAAATGTTCGATGAAATGTTTGAGAGAACGAGATCTATGTTTTTCACTTTGAGGTATGAGAGCAGTTTACCCAATGGGACATCAAGGTGTTAAATGGCTAGAAGGGTTTGAGGAACACTATCACGTACATGTTTACATAGGCAACAAACAAAGAGTTAAACCTTGTAATGTGTATAGGTGAATAGATCTTCGCCATGAGAGTGGGTTGATCGATAATAGAGGTATCTTTGGTCTAGAAATAGTTTCAATCCTCTAATATAGCCTTACCAAAGCCCATCACATCACTAGATCGACCCCAAACCCATTACCATTTTCTCAAGATCCTACCTTTTTATTGTTTACATCCAAATTCACTCCTTTATTGCTTTACTTATTTGCTTGCTTTAATATTTCTTTCTTTTATGCATTTTCATTATGTTTGGACTTGTTGATCACTAGATTTAGTGGAGACCTGTGACAATCCCCATCTAAATCGCCCAACTAGACTAGGACTCTTAATATATTCCCTTTTCTTAGGTTCTACTAGTCTAGCCTTCAAATCCTTAGACGACCCTAAAGTACTACAATTGACCTCGTTTTCTTGTGGGATTGAAAGTAGGGTTTAGGTTTACAAATTCTAAACTTTGAAAAATCGAAGCACGTCCAGTTTTGGCGCTGTTGTCGTTGGATTTAGGCTTTAGCTAGGATCTTCAAAGAGATTTCAAGGATTCAAGGACTAGGATTTATCTTTTTGCTTATTTTATTTAAGTTTCTAACTTTCTTTTGTTGTTTTTTTTATTTGTGAAGGTACATGATAACAAGATCAAGAAGTGAGCCAAATACAAGAAATCTTGACATTGATCTAACAATAAAAAAAAGAAGAGCTAGAGAAAGACAAGCCCATCTAAAAAGGTTGGGTATGAATCAAAAAGTTGGACAATAGAATCCGCCACCTATGGGGAACCCTCAATAAGAACGAATTCCCCCTCCTAATCATAGGAACTTCGTTGGTCAAGAAGATCCCGGGAACCGTCCATTCCACCTCCCTAGAGAAGAATCGAGGATTGGAGAAGATGATGAGCCATTCACTAATGGCGAAAGGATGGGTATAATACCCTCACAATTCCAAAACAACAACTTTGCAGTCAAGTCAAGCTTGATCAAAATGGTGCAAAACGGTAGATTCTTTGGTCTTGCGTTGGAAAACCCTCTAGAGCACTTGGACAACTTTGAAAGATATGGAGTGAAATGTTTCGGGTTCTAGGAATGGAGAGAAAGTGGTATACTCCCTATCACCCGCAGACGAATGGACAAACTGAAGTCACAAACAATACACTGGAAACTTACTTGCACCTCACACCTGGTCCAAATGGCTACCGCTTGCAGAATGGTGGTATAACACGTCATACCATTCAACTATTCAAATGACCCCCTTCGAGGTTGTGTATGGTTACTCACCTGCTCTTCACCTCCCCTATCTTTCAGGTGAAAGTTCATCTGCCACATTTGATCAGCATCTGAGAACAAGGGAAGAAATAATATCTATGGTGAAGTTTAACATTTCAAGGGCTCAAAATCAAATGAAACAACATGCAAATTCTCGCTGATCACATCGATAATTTACAATCGGAGATTTTGTATACTTGAAGCTATAACCCTATCGACAACACTCGTTAAAGAACAGAGCTGTGCCACACAAGTTATCCCCATGCTTCTATGGTCCTTTATGTGTTCTCGATAAAATCGCATATGTTGCGTACAAGCTGGAACTTCCCAGTGATGTTACGATACATGATGTTTTCCATGTGAGCCAATTGAAGCTCTGCTCTAATCCTCCCGAAGCTTCTTCGAGCCTTCCAAAATATCTGACTGATGTTGGCTCCATCAAAGAACAAGAGACTATTCTTGAAAAGAAGATGGTGATGAAGCAGAACAAAGCAATGACAAAAGTTTTCGTTAAATGGAAGGGACTATGGGTGGAGAAGGCAACTTGGGAATTTTATCAACATTTCATCAACAAGCGTCCTCATTTTAATCCTTACGGTTAAGGATTTTGCCAAAGGAGGAGTATTACGATTGCTGATAAGAAGATGAAGAAGATGTCTTTTCGAAAATTTAATCTAAATACTTTGGTTACTTTTAGCTTTCAATTAAAGAGTAAACCGGTTAATTTGTGAACCGAACCAACACTCAAACACCTAAAAGACATGTGTCGCCTAAAGAAAATAATCAATCATATTTCATTTCATCTTTATACTCTCTCTTCCTTACAATTCTTTGCATCACACAGCAATGCAGCTACGCTACACCAGCTGCACATACACAAGCTTGATTATTGCTTGGGATCCAGGATCTTCAAGGTGATTTTTCTCTTTATGTGATCATTTTCTAGGTTGGCTCCTTACCCTTCTTCAGATCTTCTCAGATCTCTAGATTGGATTATTTATCTCAACCTTTTACCGTTTCATTGAGTGTACAACTGGAGATTTTTTTTTTATCTCGATTAGTTCAATGGACATAAGGAATTAGTGTTGTCGTACTCTTTGCTTCGACATTTTTTGTATTCTTACAATTGTGGAAGTTGCTTATTGAAGTGGAAATAATGGCATAAAGCAACATGATTCTCTTGGCAATATAAGTCGTGGCACTCCAAGGACAAACTAAGAAAAATCAGAGTGAAGTTAGCAGTGGATAATGTACGGACTTCAAAAGAGTTACTTGTCATCTTACAAGATGCGGTAGATAAGAATCCAGAAAAGATAGTGGAGAGATAGATGGTTCAACGAAAAGGCTGAGCATTAACTAAAGCCTTGGTCAAGTGCAAAAAATAAGATGAATAAGGCTACGTAGGACTTCTATGATGACTTGCATAGGAGGTTTCATGCATTTTAATCTTGAGGTCAAAGTTGCTCAAAAAGGGCTAAAAGGTGATAGGAGATAGGAAATGTTAATATGTGTCAGATGAGAAGTGGACGGAGAGGAAGTTTGCTACGCATTAAAAGAAAATTTGCATGTCTTTTTAGAAAAACCTACGACTGTGAATCTTCTCTTTTCTCTCAATTTCTGTTGAACATATACTTCTTGCCGTAGCTCTTGAGTACTTTCTTTCATCTAGACTCTTGGCAAGTGAGGTGGATTATGTCCAAGTGACATTTACATTCAATTGATTCTTTTTGATTTACTCTAACAGTGATGGATTTCATACTCCTGATAATGATGGTGAAGTCGAAGGTCCTTTCGTTTTTTGTTTCGATTGCTTTGGCTTTGATGGCAGCTGAAAAATTTGATTGCCTTGGCACTGCATGGGGGCTTTGCTTGATGCCTGTAAGTTTGACTCTAGCCGCTATAGAGGGACACCTTCCAAATTCATACTCGGATAAGGTGGATAATCTGATATCTTGGTTAGTCTTAAAGGCCTAACCATATCTTGGATTTTTGACATTCAGAGATAAGTGACTAGAGCTAATCATAGTGTTTTTAAGAAAAACTATGTAATCAAGAGCTTAACGATGACAACGAGCTCTCTGAATCACTAAGTTAAGCTATCAATGTTGTTAAGTTCCACTGTGTTTCATTTAGTGTTTATCATGGCATTGTGTTTTGTATACCAGATGATTAAAGAAGAGGGATATTGGGTTTAAGATGATTAAGAAAGGTGAAAACACTGTATTAGTGATTTCTATAAATGCCACACTTTGATCTAATGTGGAGTTGCTTTCTTGGGTTAATGTGACATAAGCAAATATGGTGGTGTCTTTAAAAAAATTCTTTCCTTGAGAAGCCCCTAAGAGCATGTTCATTCACGGTATAGGTGAATAGATATTCGCCGTGAGTGTGTGTTGATCGATAATAGAGGGATCCCTGGTCTAGGAATAGTTTCAATCCTCTAATATAGCCTTACCAAAGTCCATCACATCATTAGAACGACCCCGAACCCATTACCATTATCTCAAGATCCTACATTTTTATTGTTTACATCCAAGTTCACTCCTTTATTGCTTTACTTACTTGCTTGCTTAAATATTGCTTTCTTTTATGCATTTTAATTATTTTTTGACTTGTTGATCATTAGATTTAGTGGTGACCCGTGATTATCCCCATCTAAATCGCCCAACTAGACTAGGACTCTCAGTGTATTCCCTTTTCTTAGGTTCTACTAGTCTAGCCTTCAAATACTTGGACGACCCTAAAAAACTACAATTGACCCCGTTCTCTTGTGGGATTGAAAGTAGGGTTTAGGTTTACAAATTCTAAACTTTGACAAACCAAACCACGTCCAATTTTGGCACCATTGCTGTTGGATTTAGGCTTTAGCTAGGATCTTCAAAGAGATTTCTAGGATTCAAGGACTAGGATTTATCTTTTTGCTTATTTTATTTAAGTTTCTAACTTTCTTTTGTTGATTTTCTTTTATTTGTGAAGGTACATGATAATAAGATTAAGAAGTGAGCCAAATACAAGACATCTTGACATTGATCTAACAATCATTGAAAGACAACAATCAGAAAAAAGAAGAGCTAGAGAAAGACAAGCCCATCTAAGAAGGTTGGGTATGAATCAAGAAGTTGGACAAGAGAATACTCCACCTATGGGGAACCCTCAATAAGAACGAATTCCCCCTCCTAATCATGGGAATTTCGTTTGTCAAGAAGATCCCGGGAACCGTCCATTCCACCTCCCTAGAGAAGAACCGAGGATTGGAGAAGGTGATGAGCCATTCACTAATGGCGAAAGGATGGGTATAATACCCNGATGGGTATAAGACCCCTACCATTCCAGAACAACAACTTTGTGACCAAGTCAAGCTTGATAAATATGGTGCAAAACGCTAGATTCTTTGGTCTTGCATTGGAAGACCCTCTAGAGCACTTGGACAACTGTGAAAGGTTTACCGGAGCGGTGAATATCAATGGAGTGCCGAAGGACATCATCAAATTGACTTTGTTTCCATTCTCTGTAGGAGACAAAGCATATCTATGGGAGAAAGGCGTTGTGACATCTTCTATCACAACATGGAACGAGCGTAAGAGGAGATTCGCTAAGTTTTTCTCACCCCAAAGGACGACAAAGATAAGGAATGAGATATCTACCTTCAAGCAAGGAGGAATGGAATCGCTTTATGAAGCTTGGGAACGCTTCAATTGTTACATAAGGAGTTATCCTCACCATAGCATCAAAAGGGGCAACTTACTTCAAATTTTCCATAGAGATATCCAAGAGAAGTACCGCTTGTATTTGAACACCGCCTCCATGGGAATTTTTGCTAGTCTTTCCACAAATCAAGGAGATAAACTCATAAATAATCTCGCCCAAAGTGAAAATTACGATGGGAATGAGTATGATAAAATGGTGAGAAGCACGAGATCTAGGGAAGACTAGATCAACGAATTTAGTGATAAGGTTGATAGGCTCTTTCAAAAAAACAAGAAGAAGTGTTCACTTTGCGAAAACCGAAGTCGAAGGACAAGAGGTTGAGAACCAAGAAGAAGTGAGCTACAAACAAGGAGGGTACTACCAAAAACCCTTCAACCAAGGATACAAGCCCTTCAACAACAACAACTTATCCTACTGAAGTACTAATGTGGAGAATCCACAAGATTAAGTGTATCCTTCAAAGACTAACCAACAAGGGTACCAATACCAATCTAAGCAAGGCTACTGCTAAAAGCCTCAAAAACAAACCGGTCCTACCAAAAAAGAAGAGAATCATGCTATGCTTAAGAAGCTAGTAAAAGGACAAAATGAGACAGAAGCCAACCTCAACAAGAAGTTTGAGTAGATGAATGTGAAGATAGAATCTATCTACCGAGACATGAATATCAAGCATGAAGCTCTTGCTTCACATGTCAAGGTAATAGATTCCAAACTCCAACAAGTGATCTTGGACCGTAAGGGAAAATGAGTAACTAAAGCGAGAGGAGAGTCAAGCAAAGACTTTTGCAATGCCTCCTTAGAAGAGATCGACCACATTCCCTAACCATGGGATGGCATTGTCTTTACTCTTGAAGAGGAAAAGATTATTGATGAATTTGAGAATCTATTTTTGAATTCTCTTAATGAGATTGGTGATTGGTTGGATGTGGATTTGGTTGGAAACCCGAATGTTAAGAAAGGTCATGTCGAATGTGACCTTGAAATCGAAGAGAAAAGTGCTCTGATTGGAAAGGAGCTTGAGAAGAAGGACACTCCTTTGGCTAAAGGAGGTGTCGAGATTGAGAAAGAAGAAGAAGAGCCTTTGATCATTGATAAGGCTACTAAGAAAGAGGTTTTTGGGGAAGCTAAGAAGGATGAAAGCTTCATGGAAGAAGAGAAATCCTATGTCTTAAGGGATGAGACATTTAAGAAAAAGGAAAAGATTCCTAGGTATATGACTAGAGGAGAAGAGGTGAGTGAGGAAGACTTCCCCATTTTGAGTCTTCCGGTTTTTAANCACTCTCATACCCTCAACGCTTTTAGAAGAAAATCCTTGTGTTGCATTACAAAGAACTCAGAAAGAAAGGTCTTTTGGATATTCCCAAGGAATGAGAAGAAGAAGCTAAGACAAATGAAATTGTCAAGAAGAAGTTGCAAAAGGCTATTTCTCAGAGGGACAAGGTTTAGACGATCATGAGGGACAATGGTATCCCTACAACTAAAGCTATTGAAAAAAATCTAGAAAAGAGAAATGATGAGGGAAGGTTTCTAATTCCAAGCACTCTTAAGGATTAACATTTAGAGGATACTTTGGCGGATACCAGTGCTAGTTTGAATGTCACATCACTAGACCGTGTGAAAGAACTTGGATTTCAACACAAGATTAAGAGAGGGGCGGATCCCATCTTACTTGGGGATGCATCTAAAAAGACTCCTATGGGAAGGCTATAGATTATTAAGCTAAGGGTCAACAATACACTTGTTAAGTGTGACTTCGTGGTTGTGATACTAAGTCCAACCAAGCCGAATTTCCGTTGATCTTAGGAACGCCATTCCTTCTTACTATCGAAGCTTTGATAGACTTTGATACTAAATGGCTCATTTTTAAAAGAGTTGATGAAGGATTCTCATACCCAATCCTTAAAACCAAGAGGGACAATGCTTTTTGTGGCACAATCTACCTAAGGGAACCAAAGAAAAAGGATAGGATACGAGAAGCAAAGGTCTATGAGAGTTTGGGGAAGGATATGAAAAGGCAGAGATAAATGATGCACACAAGAATTAACGAGGTTCGACAGTATGTCTACGTCCTCAAAACACCAATAGAATTTATATAAACAATCTTACAACAAGATCTTGTCTACTTGGAATTACTCGACACTAAGAACACCTTACCTCGACACCAATCTAAATTCTAACAATACATCAGTCTATTGCAACACACAGACTCTGTTCCATCAAGCAACGCATCTTGTCTATGAACACCGAATCTCAATCAATGAATCTCTTCTTTGTGTATTTTTGGATCACCCTAAAAGCATCCTCTTTCACCCTTTATATTTAGGGTTTAGAAAATCTTTTAACTTAACCAACATATCTCTGGAAACACCCAATTTTCGTATATTCCTTTTATTTCTCATTTTTCCTTTTTTCAGCTTTTGCCACATCAGCAGCTGCAGTTGGTGAAACAATAGTGACTTGTTCCAACTGCTCCTGCAACACCTGCAACTGCCACTTATCTTCTTCAGCAACTTGTGAATTGCGTCTCACAATCTAGCTTCCTTTCAGGATGGATTTTGGGATTTATTTCATGAGGAAGACCTCAAAGGAGATGTGCCCCACGAAAAATCGGGCATGATAAAGGATGAACGAAACACTCAATGGATAATCCCCAAGGATAACTACAATTCCCATTTCCAAAAAGGCAAAGGCGTGAAAAACTTCAACAAGATCAACGAAATGGATGATAAGGAAGTCTCCAAGAGGACCTAACCATGAAGAGGGAGTCCTTAATCTCACCAACTAAAAGAAAGAAGAACGGTCAAGCTAACGACCTTAAACAAGCGCAGTTGAGAGGCAATCTCATGAATATCCTTTGTAAATATACCTTTTTAAGTCTTTAATTTTCATGCTTTTTAATTTCAATAATGATGATTATGTCTTGGGATAACCTTGTTCCAAAGACATTCTTTTCCTCTAAGCATAGGTTCCAAGGGAGAACTAATAAAGGCAAGGATCAAAGCCAAAATGGAGTAATAGATGAACATTCCCAACAAGTCACTATGACTTAATACTTAAAAGCATTCCTTTGGCAAAGGTAAGTTCTCTTGAATTCAAGCATTTACTTTTCAATTCACCATTTTAAAAGAATTTCAAGAGTGATTTCGCAAAAGCTTGATTTGAGAAAAGTAAACCATTTTTGATCCATTTAAAAAACTTTTAGTCCTAATTTTCACAATTTCAAGAAAAGAATTTTTCCCATGATTTTAAAATTTCAAATTTTGGGTTATTTTGCAAAAGTTTTCATGGAGAACAAGGATTTTGGAAACCTAGGGACCAATTTGTAAATAACTTTGTACACTTTTTGTAACACCTCGGTTCACCCGATCAGGGTCCCTCCCGGATCTGTTAACCTTTCTAGACTATCACCAACTTCACAAACAATCTCCCAGAGCATTTCCTAATAAATCTCTTTATTCGAAACACGAGTTCGTTTATTCATAGCATAAAATTAAACCAACTCAAATCCGGATTCAGCAATTAAGTCGAAGAAAATAAATTAAACCAAGTTCAAAAGTCAACAGAAACAGTTCCAATAACCCAAAACGAACACTGTTCCCATCATCATCAGTCCAACTGCTTGTCATACTCACCTGCAGGGACAAGGAGAGGGACAAGACGGAAAGAGAGGATAAGTGACAGGGTAATCACTCAGCGAGGCATGGGATGCTAAACACGCAACACCGCAGAAAAGACTTAACATGCATTCATTGATAACATAAAATTAATACCAAGCAGGCACCTATTGTACCACATTCAACATGACATACAAAGATGACCTAGGAAAAACCCCTGATTTCTCCAATTCGCCTTAACCTGCCGGCAACCACCATAGTGACCGGCTATCTCACTCACCAACTTCCCCGGTTTGTGTGGACCCAGGACTTTCTTTCACTCCTCTGGGGGCGAATTCATTTCCCATCAACACATTTCCAAACTCAAATCATCACATCCTAACACACTTTTTCAATTCCCTAGACTTAACATTTCAAACATCAATCAGACTGTCTCGACTCACAATCAGGACTAGCAAGAAAGACGCATTAACCTTATGCTAGCAATGAAAACATCCTAAGGCAATTCGACGGGGGTATATCTACGGGAATAGCACCTCACCTTGACAATTCGCAGATAGAGACTTGGTGCGAATAATTTTCGGAACAGCTACTTGACTTCTGAACCTGACCCAAAAAGGAATTCAGATTAGACCTTAATCCGAAACCTGCTTAAAAAGGAAAGCTTTCCATAAATAGGACCCTGCCATAAATGGAAACTTCCAAAAATAGATTCTTTCTAAAACAGGAAACCTGCCCAAAATACAAACTTTCCCGAAAAAGAAACTTTCTATAAATAGAAATTCCTAAAATCGAAGCACGGGAAATACTATGAAAACTCAGAAAACTACGAAAAACAGCATGACTTTATGAATAAGGAAAATAATGGGAAATTAACATGGGAATGGAACGGAACGGGAAACGCGGGAATCCTCACCTCACGGTTTGCCGACGGTGGCGAAAACGCAAAGGGAGACTCGCGGCTTTGATAACGCGGCGGCTAGGAGCGGCGATTCGAGATGAGCGAAAGAGCAGCGGCGTGATCGGAGGCGACGACGGCTCGGTTGATGGCTAGGGGGTTCAGCTCACGGACTGCGGCGCACAGATCTACGGAGACAACGGCTGGGAGGTTTGATCGGCGGTAGACAACGGTGCAGGAGGCTCAAGAATCACGTCGCGAGCTCGGATCGGCAGCTGGAGCGGTTGCGAGACTCGAGTGTCGACGACAGCGCCGTGAACGGCGAAATCGGCGAAGATGCGGGCACGGGGAGCAACGACAGCGCGGTTTCGGTGGCAGAGAGAGGCGACGGTGCACGGTTTGGCTCGAGTCTCGGGATCTCGCGGGATTCGGACAGAGCTTCGCTATAGGATTCGATGTGTTGATTTCTCGATGCGATGTCTCAAATAAATAGGGAGAATGATTACCTAGGGCTCCCCCAGTTCGGTTTGGCAAACCGAAATCGACATCTGAGTACGGTTCTGGGTTGTTACAATTCTCCCCCACTTCCATGGGATTCGTCCTCGAATCCAGAATGTCCTCCGGTTCCCTTCCGGATTCTCAGAACAGTTCTGGATAATCCCTTTTCATTTCGCTTTCCTCTTCCAAGGTCTCCTCCTGAATACCATCTCTTGCCTGTCTAACTCTAACCATAATCACAGCTTTACCTCGAATTTCCTTCTCTTCCCTTTCCAAAATTTCTACAGACTAACTCTAAACTGAGAAACTCTTTTGCAGAGTCAGCGGCGGAGTAGGCAGAATCAGCTCTGGTTCTCTGATGACTTTTCTCAGTACTGACACATGGAAGACATTGTGGAAGTCTGCCAATTCTTGCGGTAGGTCTAGCTTGTAGGCTACTGCGCCTATCCTTTCAGTAATGGGGTACAGTCTCGTAAATCTGGGTCTCAACTTCTTTTTACCCTTTCCTTGCTTCCCTCCTTGGAAGTTTCTCATCTTTAGGAATACCATATCCCCGAATGCAAATTCCAGTTCTCTTTGGCGGTTGTCTGCATAGCTCTTTTGATGATCATGGGCTTCCTTTAGCCGTTTCTTGAGCATTTCAACTTGTTGCTCAATCTCGTTAATGATTTCTAGCACTAGATCCCTGGTCTCCCCCACTTTGGACCAACACAGGGGCGTCCTCGATGGTCTTCCGTAGAGAGCCTCATTGGGTGACATCCCTATACTACCATGGTAACTGTTATTATAGGCGAATTCAACTTATGGCAGATGTTTAGACCAACTATCTGTCCATTCCAGTATACAAGACCGCAACTTATCCTCTAAGGTCTGAAAAGTCCTTTCCGACTGCCCATCTGTCTACGGGTGATAAGCCGTACTGAAATTTACCCTTGTATCCAAAGCTTTCTGAAACGTTTGCCAGAACATAGAAGTGAACTTATCATCTTGATCTGACACTGTTGGGAGTAATTTAGGTCATGGGAATTCCCCACGTTTAAATGGAGTACAACAATAAGACCTCAAAGCAGGGGAATGCCTAGAAGCAGGAAGCTAGACGACGTTGCATAGCCGGAAGCCGGAAGTCAGACGACCTTGCATAGCCGGAAGCTGGAAGCCAGCCGACCACAACCTCACCTCTATTTTTATTATTTAACTTAGTAGATAATGACATGTATTCTAGATATAAATGCGTATATTTTACAAATAATCATGATATATCCAATTCTTGGAGGGCTAATCATGCACTACATGTATAAATAAAAAGCTTAAGGGCAAAACGTGTACGCACGAAACCCTAAGCTAAGAAATCAGTAAAACACCTATTCTCTTGCCATTATTGATCTCAGAGCTTAGAACAAACCTCATCCCATCTTTGCTAAACATTCATCGACCTCCAGCTTCCGTAGTGCTACAAAGAACGACCAAAATAACCCATAACAGTTGGCGCTAGAGGGAGGGGAGCTTTCAAAAACAGCTACGTGACGATGGATGGAGATAATCATGAATCATCAAACATCACGCCATCACGAGCAAAGCTCACTTACGAGGAGATGCGATCTCAGCTAGAGATCTTGCAGAAGAGACTAGGAGAGATGGAGCAGCTTTGAAGGGATCAAACTCCAATTGGAGCTGATGCCGCAACTGTAGAACTTCAGACCCTGAAGCAGTAGATGGAGGCTAATGCCAAAACACTCTAGGAGAATACGCAGCGTTTTCAAAAACTGGAGCTGGATAACGAAACCCTCAGAGAGGCAAACTCGACTTTCACGGCATATCATATTGCGCAGTACAAGCAGAAGATTCTTACTGTGGGAATCCATAAACAACACAAGGAGGTCGCCATGTGAAAGGGTTTCAGATCCAACCTAACAGGGGCCACCTTGCAATTGTTCATATCAATTCCAACCAAAACCATAAGATCCTTTGCCCATCTGACTGACCTGTTTGTAGAGCAATTTGCTAGCAGCAGAGTAACTCCCAAGTCCTCTGGTGACCTTTATGTGATCAGGCAGCGTAAAGCAGAGCCACTTAGGAGCTACCTTCACTGCTTCAACAATAAGAAAGTCACAATCCTAAACTGCAGTGTTGCCACTGCAATTTCTTCCTTAAAGAGAGGACTTCTGCCTAATGGTGATCTGTATAAAGGAGCTCACTAAATATCAATGCAGAACGATGGACGACGTGCTCTCCTGGGCCCAGGTGCAAATCAAGTTAGAAGAAGATCTACTTGTCAGGCAAGAATCTCGGATCATGAGGACTGAGAAGACAGCCAGAGATGACAAGCCCTACCAAAGACCTGGCATAGATGTTGGACAAAAGGGAGCCAAAGGACACAAACCTCTAGGTAAGCCGGACGGCAACGGATTTTCGCCGGTACATACTTGGCCGAACGTGTCCAACCTATCAATATCAAGCGTGGAGCTGGTAGGAGTTCTGAAGAAGATTGGAGGCCAGGTCAAATGGCCCCAGAAGATGAGGTCACCTAACCATCGCCGGAATCGGAACAAATGGTGCGACTTCCATAATGACCACGGTCACAGAACAGAAGATTGCATATCCTTGAGAATAGAAGTCAACGAGCTGCTCAAGAAGGGAAACCTACGAGAATTCCTTTCCAACAAAGCTAAAGAGATGTTGAACAACTAGGAAGAAGGAATCTCGGCCGGCCGTCAAGCGCCTGATTTCCCAAGGCACGATAGGGTGATCAATGACATTTCCGGATGTTAGGATATAAGTGCCATTACGCATGCTGCTGCGAAGAAAAGCACATGGCTCACTGAAACCAATCATGGCGCCCCAGAAGTCAAGCCTTAGAATCTCAGCCAAGAAGTCATAAGTTTCACGGCTGGAGGAGAAGATGGGATCCTGACTCCACATCATGACGCGTTGGTTGTTTCATTTTTGGTGGTGAATTTTTTGGTGAAGAGAGTACTTATCGACAATGGGAGCTCTACGAACGTACTTTTCCTTGGAGCATACACGGACCTGGGCCTGACCCAGGAAGCCTTGATCAAGAAGACCACACCGTTGGTGGGCTTCAGCGGGGAAGTCAAGCAAACCATCAAAGAGATAGGAATCCCGTTGTGCGCAGGAGGAATCAACTTGTCCACTAAGTTTTCTGTCATAGACTGTCCCTCTGCCTATAACATGATTATGGGCAGGACCTGGATACTCGAGATGAGAGTCGTGACGTCAACCTTGCACCAAGTACTCAAGTTTCAAACCCCATGGGGAATCAAAGAGATCATCAATGATGAAGTCAAAAACCTCCTAGCGGCTGGGTTCATTAGAGAGGTCCACTATCCGGACTGGCTAGCAAACGTCGTCGTGGTCCGGAAGAAGAACGACAAGTGGCGGGTTTGCATAGACTTCACGGATCTAAATAAATCCTGCCCTAAAGATCCTTTCCCGCTGCCTCATATAGACAAGCTGGTGGACGCCACAACTGGACACCTGTTGATGATCTTTATGGACGCCTTTTCTGGGTACAATCAAATACTCATGCATCCAGATGAACAGGAAAAGACGTCCTTCATGACTTCTCGTGGAATTTACTGCTACAAGGTGATGCCTTTTGGATTAAAGAATGTGGGATCCACCTATCAGAGGTTAGTCAACATGATGTTCGCAGACCAAATCGGCCAGACCTTGGAAGTCTATATAGATGACATGCTGGTCAAGTCCTTAGATGTGGAAGACCACATAGCCCACATGCAAGAAGCTCTCTCTACCTTGAGGAAGTGCAACATGAACCTCAACCCCTCTAACTGCTCATTCAGAGTACGCTCCGCGAAATGTTTGGGGTACATAGTTACATATAGGGGCATTGAAGAAAACCCGGAGCCAATCAGGGCGATTTAGGCAATCCCTTCGCCCAAGACTCCACGAGATGTCCAGAAGCTTACCGGAAGAATGGCAACCTTGAGTAGATTCATATCCAGGCTGTCCGACAAATCGCATGCATTCCTTGATGCTCTTAAGTTCACAGGGAACTTTGAATGGAACCAAGAGGCCGAAGACACCCTACTCAAGCTCAAGGAATATCTAACAACACCACCTCTTCTCTCAAAGCCCCAAGACGGAGAGCCTCTGCTCCTATACCTGGCTGTCTCAGAGCACGCTGTAAGTGTCGTCTTGGTCAGAGAATAAGAAAGCAAGCAACGTCCGGTGTACTACGTAAGAAAATCCCTTCTAGACACCGATACTCGCTATAGTCACCTTGAGAAATCGGCTCTCGCCTTGGTCACCTCGGCCAGGAAGCTGCGCCCCTACTTCCAGGCTCACTCGGTGATAGTCGTCACATCTTTCCCTACCAAGTCCGTACTCCACAAGCTAGAAGTATCTGGAAGACTGGCCAAATGGGCAGTGGAGTTAGGCGAGTATGATGTGATCTTCCGCCATGCCATGGCGATTAAATCACAGGTCCTAGCAGACGTCATAACGGAATTCTCCTCGCCGATGGTACGAGGGGCAGAAGAAGAGGTCAGGACCTAGCAAGAAAATAAAAGCGAAGAGGAATGGGAACTTTATGTAGATGGATCGAGCAACATACGAGGGGCAGGTGTAGGCCTCGTGCTCATCTCACCAAGAGGAGAAGTGGTATCAAGAGCAGTAAGATGCAACTTTAGAGCCACCAAAAATGAAAGTGAGTATGAAGCCTTAATTGCAGGACTCAACTTGGCAAAAGACTTGGGAATAGAAAACCTACATGTTTACACTGATTCACAATTGATCGTTAGCCAGACACAAGACGACTACCAAGCAAAAGACACTAGCATGACCAAGTACCTGGCCATAGCCAAGAGGCTCATCGATTCGTTCAAAGCATGCAAACTCACACATATCCCAAGGGAACAAAATTCGCATGCGGAAGCCCTGGACAACCTGGCCTCGACCCTAAAAACTGGGGAGCCAACTAGCGTACCTTTGCTAGTTCTCCAATGGCCAGCTACTAATGAGGATGCCGAAGGGCCTCAGGTCTCCAACATTGAAGAAGAGGAAACCTGGATGACGCCCATTACTTCCTACCTAAAGGATGACGTCCTGCCCAATATAAGGAGTGAATGCCATAAGATCAAAAGGCAAGCATCCCGCTATTGCCTATTTCATGGAAAACTCTACAAAAGATCTTTCCCAGGCCCATAACTGAAATTCGTAAAGCCGAAAGACGCAGATCTAGTCCTCAAGGAATTACATAAAGGCGAATGCGGGTCCCACTCTAGTGGAAGAAGCTTGGTACTAAGAGCCAAGAGGGCAGGCTACTATTGGCCTACAATGGCCCATGACGCCCTCCAGATGGCCAAGTACTGTGATAAATGCAGAAGTCACACACGAGTATCCAAGCTACCCTCGGAAAACCTCAAATCCATAAGTTCTCCATGGCCATTCATGAAAAGGGGAATGGAGATCGTGGGAATATTCCCAACAGCTCCCGGGCAGCTAGAGTACCTCTTGGTAGTCATAGACTACTTCTCCAAGTGTGTGGAGGCGGAAGCCTTCAACAAGATTACGGATGTCCAAATCAAGAGGTTCCTCTGGAAGAACGTAGTAACATGATTCAGAACGCCTCAAGAAATAGTTACAGACAATGGTCCCCAATTCACAAGAAAAAACTTCAAAAAGTGTTGCGAAGATTGGGGCATAAAACTAAGCTTTGCAACTTCGAGACATCCGCAATCCAACGGGTAAGCCGAATCCACCAACAAGACAATAATCAATCTTCTGAAAAAAGGTTGGACGACGCTAAAGGCAACTGGGTCGAGGAAGTTCCAGCTACCCTATGGGCATGCCAAACCATCATTAAGACTTCAACAGGAAAGACACCTTTCTCCCTGGTCTACGGAACAGAGGCAATTTCCCCCGCCGAAGTCAGCGTCCCTACGACCAGGTCAGAGCTTCTAACCCCAAAAGAAAATGAAGAATTGATGTCTTTGTCCCTAGAACTCCTTGATGAAAAAAGGGAAGCCGCAAGAATCCGAAACTGGAAGTACCAACATGAAGTAGCTCGCAGCTCCATGAAGAAGGTACTAACCTAGACGTTCCAACAAGGAGAGTGGGTGTTGCACTGAGTCTTTGGGAATACCAGGGACAAGGCCGCGGGTAAGCTGGCGCCTGGCTGGGAAGGACCGTACCAAATAGTGGAAGTCAAAGGAGCAGGGGCATACAAGTTACAAGACAGGTACGGAAAAGTACAACCAAATAGCTGGAATGCGTTACACCTAAAGTCTTACTTCTTCTAAAAGAACACCCCTGACCCGGACGACCATACCCCATATACATTTTTCTGCTTTGGATTTTTTAGTTTCTTTTACATCTTTTTATGTAATCATGATACGTCTACGGACGGATACCAATCAATAAAACAATTGCTTTTTCACGGGAAAATTCAGTTAAAAGCAAGGGGCAAATAAGTTGGATGAATACTCCTCAATAAAGGAGTAACACAAGCAATGTACCCTTCCAAAACAAAAGTGAAAAGCTAAAAAAAAAAGAGAAAGAAACTCTGGTTGAATAAGGGAAAATACCCGAAAGAAAGCAAGAGACGAAAATTGCTTATTCTGCTTAATAGAGAGTGGCTAACCGGAAAGCAGAGTGCTGAGCAGAAAGCAAAAACAACTTAACCTTGCTTACCATGTCACAGTAAACGCAAAAGCTATGTGACCTGAGCACAGAAGAAACACCTACTTACCCAGACGTGGGAAGTAGAAGAAAAGTCTGGCACTTGGATCCCTTTCCAAGGGAGGTCCATACCATCAAAACAAATAAGACTGAGAGTGGTTTCACTGCAGGAAGCAGAGTGCAGCAAAGCAAAAACAGCTAGTTCCGGATAGCTGAATGCCAAAAAGCCAGAAGATACCTTCGGGTATCAAGAGGCCAAAAACGCAAGCTAGTGGTTACCTCCGGGTAACAGAATGCCAATAAACCAGAAGATACCTCCGGGTATCAAGAGGCAAAAACGCGTCCTAGGAACCTAAGCATTGTCTAAGATCAAGAAGAAGAACTCCCTAAAAAAAAGAGTGATAATGAGATTTTCCCAACTTGGAACTCAAGAACTCTCGCAAGACACGGTAAAGACTAGAGGCCAATATGCCAGAAGTCAAACAGTCGGTGTATCAATAAAAGGCCAAAGGCTCATAGCCAGAAGCCAGCCGATCAAGACGTAAAGGCTAGAGGCTCATAGCTAGAAGCCTACCGATCAAAGCGTAAAGGCCAGAGGCTCATAGCCAGAAGTCAGCCGATCAAGGCGCAAAGGCACAAAGGCGAAAGACTCATAGCCAGAAGTCAGCCGATCAAGGGGCAAAGGCCAAAGGCCACTAGCTAGTAGCCAAAAGCCAGCCGGTGAAGGTGTTAACGATAAAAATCTTGCCAAAGCATCAACCACGAACGTCATCTCTAAATCTAAGTTAAGAGCCTGTTAAGGCAAGAAGACAACATAGAGCTAGAGAAACATTCATAGAAGGCCACAAAGGGCCAAAGTACGGGTTTTAAGCCCCAAAGGGCAAACAGAAATAAGGCCAAGAAGGCCACCGAAGAGTTAAGGCCACTAAGGCCATAAAAGTCATTACAAAGCCCACAAGGGGCAGGAGTAGGCCCACGTAGGGGCATGCCATTGGCACAAAAAAGAAAAAAAAAATCGCACAAGAAGAGAGCAACCTGTTTCTTGATTATAGGTCTGGAGGCTAGGCAGCTGGAGGATTAAGAGAGGTAGACTTCTCGACACTTGGCGCCGAGGCCGCTGGGGGCGTAGAAGCCAGGGCAGGAGGAATCTCCAGTTCATCTTCAAAGGTGGGAGCTTCGAGGCCATTTTCTTCTGCCTCCGCGATCGCCACCATCTTGTAGCTCTCAAATTCCTCCTGGAAGTTCCAAGACTTCGCCTCACCCTTGAGGTAGTCTCGGACCATCTCCCAGCTCCCCGTGATCCTGGCACCGTTGACGGCCATGGAGATCTCTTCCGTGAAGGTGGCCACCCGGGCGTCCAGGTTGCCAATCTCCTCTTCTAGCTTTGCCTTCTCCTCAGTCAGGCTAAGGACCTTGTCTGCCGCCTTCTCCTTCTCAGACTCCAGCCCCCGGAGCAGTCCCTTCATCTCCCTCAGATCCTTCTCTAAGCCAGCAGACTTATCCTTCTCTGCCTTCAGCTTGGCTAGGTAGTCCTCCACCTGGGCCTTCCTCGCTAAGATCACCTCCGTGGCGATCTGATCTTTGGCATGGAAGAGTGAAGCAGCTAGCTGAACAATAAAGAGGAGGAAAATTAGCCAAAAGAAAAGGAGACAGTTAAATATCAGCCAGAAGTCAAAGGCATACCAGTTACCCCTGATCATTTCATTCTTTTCCTGGCAGAAGCTGCCCAGATTATCAGAGCTAGGAGGGCTAGGAGGGAGCGCAGGGTAGATGGAGCTCTGCAGGTGGTCCAAGGCGCCATCAAGATCGCTGACAGAGGGGGAGGACTGCTTGGCGGGAGGACCCTTCTGCTTCTTGCTGGAGGCAGTAGCCTTCTGAGTACCTTTCCTCTTGGACCCAACAGAGGGAGATTCCGAGATCTCCACCACCTCCGGAGTCTTGCACCCAGACGCCAACTATGCCTTTCTTGCCACCTGAGCCTTTTTGAAGTCCTTCAACGCCTTAGACCCGGATCCTGACATATTTCCTGCGAAACGACAAAAGATTAGACAAAAAGCTAGCCCAAAAAGCAAATAAACAAAAGAAGTAAGAAACAGGGAGCAAACCTCTTATGTTGATCTGGCTCAACGCTTCGTCACTTAGCAGGAACGGGATGATTCTTTCCTAAACAGGGATCTCCAACGCTTCTTCCGCCTTCTCTCTGCCTTCCTCTGACTTCTCTGTAGACGCTTCTGCAAAAACAAATGGCCAAGAGGGTTAGTGACCAAACTGGAAGCAACAAAAGCAAAAGCGCCCTAAACCTACCAGTGAATCTCCAAAGAGTAGAGAATCCAGGAGAAGTCCCGACTCTCATGAAATCAAACTTTTGGGCCCAATGCTTGGTGAAGGCCACCCCTTCCCTTTCCTCCTTCTCTAGCTCTAGCACAAAGGGAGCACCAGCATGAGGGCGAAAGTAATATATGCCTTCATCCGGGAGAACATGGCTGAAATAGTAGGAGTAGAGAAGCTCATTAATGTCGAGGTCCAACCCATGGAACTTGTTGAGCACTTGGATGGCGGTAAGAATCCTCCAAGACGGTAGGTTTAGCTGGGAAGGGCAGATGTTGAAGTGTTCCGAGACTTTCCTCACTAGGGCTGGTATCGTACCTCTAACTCCGGCCTCGAAATAGCCTTCATACACGGCTATCTCGTCTCCTGGGCATTCATAAGCCCTCTCTTCCTTCCAAGGCAACCTCAAATGAACGCCTTCCCCGATGGAATACTACTGCCTCCACTCCTCTAGGATCTCAGAGTTCACATTGGAGAAAGGACCGACCTTCAAAAGCTCTGGACCTGGACCAGATCGCAAGGGTTATGGGTTAGCTTCATGGATCTTCGTGTCCTCGGAAGATCCCTCAGCCTCAATAAATGGGCTAGTCCTAATCATGTGTCTCTTCCGGACGCGAGCACCGAAGGAAGATGAGGCCACCGGAGAAAACTCATCGCCGGAACTAGTCATTTTCGGGTTCAAAAAGGTTTTGATCTTGGATCTAAAGATTTGTTGAGGCAAGAAAGACTTAAAGGCTAAGGCAAATTTGAAACCCTAAGAGCTGATCCCTAGAGTCTATCCTAAAAGAAGCAAAAAGAAGAAGGAAGAAGAGGATGTAACCTTAAAATTGCTGATGGAAAGCTTGATAAGGATTCCGAGAGCAAAGAATTTTTAGCAGAGAAAGGAAGAAAACGAAGTTAAAATGTAAGAGAAAAAGGATGAAAAGGTTTAAAAGGAAATAGAAGAAATTGAAATAGGCCACACGCGTCCAATCATTGACGCGAATCTCGCGAGAGCAACGACTATTTTCTTCCTTCTCAAGTCTTTGCGAATCTCCACCAACGGCTACGAATCCTTCTCCTTACAAAGTCAATGGCTGGGTTTTTTTAATAAACCAACAACCTTTGAAAAGTGCTAACTGCTCACGAAATTCAAAATTCAAAGCCCTTAGGCTAGACGTCAAGAGCCAGGCGCAACTTCCCGCTGCAGTGATGCTCGTTATCTAATAGATTTCAAACTAAAAGCAAGCAAACGCTTATAGAAAGTAGAGGCAGCGCAAGTCAAAACTAAAAAGGCCGAGCGACTACTTGCTTCCTCCGTAAGCCACCTAGAAGACATGTTATTCCACAGCTTTGGATCGAACCTGCGCAATAGGGGACAAACTATTGGAAGTAATTTAAGTCATGGGAATCCCCAGGCTTAAATGGAGTACAGCAGTAAGACCTCAAAGCAGGGGAATGCCCAGAAGCAGGAAGCCAGAAGCCGGTAGCCAGCCGACCACCACCTCACCTCTATTTTTATTATTTAACTTAGTAGATAATGACGTCTATTCTAGATATAGATGCATATATTTTACAGATAATCATGATGTATCCAATTCTTGGAGGTATAATAATGAAATGCATGTATAAATACAACACCTATTATCTCGCCATTATTGATCTCAGGGCTTAAAACAAACCTCATCTCATCTTTGCTAAACATTCATCGACCTCCAGCTTCCGTAGTGCTACAAAGAATGACCAAAATCACCCATAACAGACACTATACTGATTGGAACCCCATCCAGTCGGACTATCTCATTGATGTAGTTCTTTGCTAACTTGTTAGCCCCATCTCTCTTCTTCGTTGGCAGGAAGTGAGAACTCTTCGTCAATCGGTCGACGATTACCCAAATTGCGTTCTTACCTCTAGTGGTAGATGGCAATCCGGTGACAAAATCCATAGTTACCATATCCCATTTCCATTTTGGTAATGCTAAATCCTGAAGGAGGCCGCCCGGTACTCGGTGTTTTGACTTTACTAGCTGACATGTCTGATACTGCAAAACCCAAATCGTGACATCTCTCTTCATACCACTCAAATGATATAATCTCTTCAGATCCCGTTACATTTTGATAACCCCCAGATAAACGGAAAACCTCGAGCAGTGGGCCTGCTGCAGAATTTCCTTTCTCAACTCTGGATCATTCGGTACACAGACTCTACTTCTGAATATGACCATTCCATTTTTCGCTACATGATACCCGATGAATTCTTTCTCAACCATCCTTTTGAGAGACTCGTCCTTATCTTGAGCCTGGCGAACTTTCCATAACAGATCAGTTTGATCCACTGCTTCTAAATCGGTCAACCCATCTTCTTCTATAATGGCACATAACTCGAGACTCGCTATCATTTTCGCTAGCTCCTGAGTCTCCTTTGACTCTGCCTCGTCTGACCTTCTGCGGCTCAAAGCGTGGGCGACCTGGTTAGCCTTACCAGGGTGATAGGCTATCTCCATTTCATAATCTGCCATAAGCTCTATCCATCTGCGCAGCCTCAAATTCAAGTCCGGCTGGGTAAAAATGTACTTCAAGCTCTTATGGTCGGTGAAAAATCTGAATCTTCTCTCCGTACATATATGCTCTCTAGATCTTGAGGGCAAAAACTACTGCAGCCAATTCCAGATCATGTGTCGGGTAGTTCAACTCGTGAGGTCTCAGCTGACACGAAGCATAGGCGATTACCCTCTCAAGCTGCATCAGAATACATCCCAAATCAACTCTTGAGGCATCTGTATAGACCTGATACAGTACCCCTAATTTCGGCAGGCTAGCACTGGCGTCTGAGTTAGACGGTCCTTTAACGCCTTGAAACTCTTGGAACAATCCTTTGTCCATTCAAACTTAACTCCCTTTCCTGTAAGGCGAGTCATCGACTTTGCCAAACTGGCGAATCCTTGGACGAACTTGCGATAATAGCCTGCTAAACCCAAGAAACTGCGGACTTCTGTAGCACTAGTAGGCGTCAGCCAATCAGTGATTGCCTTGATCTTTTCTGAATCCACTACGACTCTCGATCCTAAGACTACATGCCCTAGGAATCCTATTTCCTTTTGCTAGAAGCTGCACTTGCTGAGCTTGACGTACAACTTCTGCTCCCTTAGCGTCTCTAGCACTATCCTTATGTGCTGGGCATTCTCCTCCTTAGTCTTGGAATACAACAGGATGTCGTCGATGAAGACAATTACGCACTTGTCCAAATGCTTCCTGAAAACGTCATTCATCAACTTTATGAAGGCGGCTGGTGCATTCGTCTATCCGAACAGAATAACTACGAACTCGAAATGCCCGTACCGAGTACGAAAGGTCGTCTTTTTCACATCTTCTTCTCCAATACGAATCTGGTGATATCCAGACGCCAGATCGTTCTTGGAGAACCAAGAAGCTCCTTGGAGTTGGTCAAACAACTCGTCGGTTCTTGGCAACGGGTATCGGTTCTTGACGGTGACCTTGTTCAGACCTCTGTAGTCGATGCATAATCGGCAGGTGCCATCTTTCTTCTTCACAAACACGACTGGCGCTCCCCATGGTGAACTACTTGGTCGAATAAAGCCTTTCTCGATCAGATCCTCCAACTGCTTCTTTAACTCTGCCATCTCAACGAGTGCCAAACAATAAGGCGCTTGAGACATAGGAGCTATACTTGGCTAAATCTCAATGGTGAAAGCATCTCCTCTTATGGGCGGTGCTCCCTTCAGAGGTTCAAATACGTCCTCATATTGAGCTACGGCTGGGATGTCCTTGATTTCTACAGAATTACTTTCCTTGGTCACCGTGATCGTTGCTATAAACGCCTCATTTCCTTTCCTTATGAGCTCCTCTGCTTGCAACATGGAGATGATTGGAACTCTGGAACTCGTCCTAACTCCTTGGAAAATGACTTCCTTCTCACCTCCGGGAATCCTTACTTGCGCTTGGCGGCAGTCTAGGTCCACTCCATGATGATCTAGCCAATCCATTCCTAGGATTATGTCATATATGCCCATCTCCATTTTAGTCAAGTTTCCGGGAAACTCCTTGCCTCCGATGACGATTGGAACTCCAACATGAACTCCATCTTTTCCTTGCCAACAGTCGCGATTCTCCGTCTCCTCTGGACAAACTTTCCTCGGAAGTCCCACCTCTTGACCATCTGGGGCGTCACAAAGCTATTCATAGCTCTAAAATAGAACATAGTATAGGCGACTTCTCCTCCCACCAATACCGATCTTACAGAAGTCGATCCTAATCATTTTACGGTTTGGACTCTCTATTTGAATGACTCTTTCTACAACAACACGAGCTTCTACTAATTGAAAAGAAGGGATAGCAACATACCGATGATAAGCTCAACTCCTTCGTAGCCTTCAACGACATTGACAACAGCTTCAGGCTCCTCTTCCTTGACTATCTCTGCAGCAAAGACGCGAGATGCTAGGCCCTGCGGGCGAGGCTGACGTAGCGACAACGGCAGCGGCGGAGGTAATATATTGACTCGAGGCATTGGGCACATCCTAGAATAGTGACCCATCTGTCGACAATTGTAGAATCTCATGTGGGTTGCCGGCGGATTAACTCCTGGTGGGTTAGCTACTGGCTGATTAGCTGCTGGCGGATTCCCTCTTGGGTTATAGGGCTGGGTTATCGGAGCTATCCTCTGCGGGTGGGGACATTCTGCTTTCCTGTGTCCTGTCTGATTGCAATTGAAGCATCGGAACACTCGTGGCTGCTGGGTGTTTGCCTGACCAAAGGCTTAGTTGAAATCCTGTTTGCGACCATCGAGGTTAACTCTAGGCAGATATGCCCTGTTTTTCTCCCTTTCCTCCTTCAGACCCTTCTCTTGGTCGGTTGCTTTCTCCACCAGCTCATCCAGAAAATCATATTTCACCAACTTGCAGTGTTACTTGATTTCGATATTCAGATCATTTTGAAATCTCCTGATCTGCTCCTGCTCCACCAGATGTCGACCATCGAAACGACGAAGGCGGCTGAACTCCTCTTCATACTGGCGGTCATTCTGATTCTCGCGACTGATGGTCAGAAATTGGTGCTCCATAGTATCCATCGCCTCACGGGGAAAATACTTCCTCTAAAACAACGCCTTGAAGTCGTTTCAACCTTGCCGCTCCACCAAACGAAGGCTTCTCCCTTTAGATACTGCACAACCAAAGCCCGGCGGTACATCTCTAGACACTGCATATGGTCTAGATTCTGCTCCAGCTTTCTCATCCGGTCATTAGCAGCGAGAGGATCAAATTTCCCTTCAAACATTTCTGTTCCCAGTTCCCTCAACTGCTTGATGTAATCGTAGTAAGACGGTCCATCACAGAATCGGTTCAGCGGCGGGGGCAGCACAAACTGTTGCATCTTGACCGGCGGCGGAGGTGGCGGTGGAAGATTCACAGTTCTTTAGGAGACTTCCGTAACAACTGTTCTCTGGCTCTGAGCTCGGCCTTGGCTAGCATGATGCCTTGCTAATTCTGCTTCCAACTCCTCATTCCTAGTAGCGAGTCTGGCAGCTTCAGCTTAAGCATCCTCCGCATCTCTGCGGGTGACACACCCAGCAGTTCTTTGAGACACTCGGGACTTACTGACTGTGTTCCAACGATCATTCCTACTCTCGCCTACACTCTACTGTGAGTTGGCAGGTTGGACATCAACGACTTTTTCAGCAGCAGCCACATTCGCAGGCAGAACTACTTCTTCAAACACAACGGCAGGAGCAACTAGGGTGATCACCGGATGGACCTAGAGCTGGGCCCTTGGTTGATTTTCGTCAGCAACAGGGGGCTGGTGACTATTCACTCTTCTGGTGGCGACCATCTGCAAAAGGAAAACCTCGATAAGACTTGCTTCAAACCTGGAGAAGAAGAGGAAGGGAAGGACTTAGCGAAAATGAGCTACGTAGATTCAGACGGAACTGGTGTTCTCTTTTTCTTTTAAAATTCCCCTTTCCCAAAACATAAAACCCAATAGAAAATTGAAGCCTCCCGGGTCAGAACCGGTTTGGCAAAACCTAGGCTCTGATACCACTTTGTAACACCCCAGTTCACCTGATCAGGGTCCCTCCCGGATATGTTAACCTTCCTAGACTATCACCAACTTCACAAACAATCTCTCAGAGCATTTCCTTATAAATCTCTTTATTCGAAACACGAGTCCATTTATTCATAGCATAAAATGAAACCAAATCAAATCCGGATTCAGCAATTAAGTCTAAGAAAAGAAATTAAACCAAGTTAAAAAGTCAACAGAAACAGTTCAAATAACCCAGTCCCAAAAAACGATCGTTCCCATCATCATTAGTCTAGCTGCTCATCATACTCATCTGCATGGACAAAAGGGGAGGGACAAGAGCGAAAGAGAGGGTGAGTAACAGGGGAATCACTCAGCGAGGCATGGGATGCTAAACACGCAACACCGCAGAAAAGACTTAACATGCATTCACTGATAACATAGAATCAACACCAAGCATGCACCTATTGTACGACATTCAAACATGACATACAAAGATGTCCTAGACAAAATGCCCGGTTTCTCCAGTTCGCCTTAACATGTCGGCAACTCACCAACTTCCACAGTTTGTGTGGACCCATGACTTTCTTTCACTCCTCTAGGGGCGAATTCATTTCCCATCAACACATTTCCAAACTCAAATCATCACATCCTAACACACTATTTCAATTCCCTAGACTTAACATTTTAAACATCAATCAGACGGTCTCGACTCACAATCAGGACTAGCAAGGAAGACGCGTTAACCCTATGCTAGCAATGTAAACATCCTTAGGCAATTCTACGGGGGTATATCTATGGGAATAAAACCTCACCTTGAAAATTCGCAGATAAAGACTTTGCGCAGATGATTTCCAGAACAACTACTGGACTTCTGGACCTGACCCCAAAAGGAATTCGGATTAGAACTTAATCCGAGACTTGCCTAAAAAGGAAAGCTTTGCATAAATGGGACCCTGCCATAAATGGAAACTTCCAAAAATTGAAACTTTCTAAATCTGAATTCTTGCCAAAAATAGAAACTTTCCCGAAAAGGAAACTTTCCAAAAATAGAAACTCATAAAACCGAAGCACGAGAAATACTACGAAAGCCCAAAAAACTACGGAAAATGGCACGACTTTACGAATAAGGAAAATAACGGGAAATTAACACGGGAATGGAACGGAAAGGGAAACGCGTGAATCCTCACCTCACGGTTTGCCGACTGCGGAAAAAACGCGGAGGGAGACTCGCGGCTTCGATAACACGATGGCTAGGAGCAGCAATTCGAGATAAGCGACAGAGCAGCAACGTGATCGGAGGCGACGACACCTCGGGGAGGCTCGACGACTCGGTTGATGGCTCAAGGGTTCGGCTCCCGGACTGCGGCACACGGAGCGATGGAGACAACGACTAGGAGCCTTAATCGATGGCGGAAAACGACACAGGAGGCTCGGGAATCGCGTTACGGGCTCGGATTGGCGGCTGGAGCAGTTGCAGGGCACGATCCGACTGTGCTGGAGACTCGAGAGTTGACGTCGGTGCCGTGAACGGGGAAATCAGTGAAAATACGGGCACAGGGAGCAACGGCGGCGCGGTTTCGGCAGTGGAGAGAGGCGACGGCGCACTGTTTGGCTGGGTCTTCGGATTTTGCGGGATTCGAGTAGAGCTTCGCTATGGGATTCGATGTGGTGCATTTCTTGAGGTGATGTCTCAAATAAATAGGGAGAAGGATGACCTCGGGCTTCCCCGGTTCGGTTTGACAAATCGAAATCGACATCTGGGTCCGGTTTCGGGATGTTACACTTTTACTCTTAACCACTACTTTTCAATCTCACTCTCCTTTCTCTTTCTCATCACCATCGAAACTTACCTTCTTTCTTTGCCAAAAGAAGGTTTTGATTTTTGAAAGAGAGAATTCGTGAGAAAGTTTGAGATTTTGGTTCTTTTAAAATGCATTCTAACTCCTATCAATATTTCACTCTTGAAAAGCATCAATAACAAGGTATGAAACTAAAAAATTTCACTTTTACTCTCTTGAATTTACGATTACTTTGAAGTGAAAGTGTCTAGTGATGTTTTGTGGTTTATTAGAGTTGGAGAAGTTTAGTTGTTGGTGTTTTATAAACTTCAAGTACCTAGAAACAACTAGAAATGCATGAATCAAATTTTTGTTTTTGAGATGAATAGTGGAGGGAATTGTGTTTTTGAATTCAATTTTGGGAACACTTGAATTTTTTGATTGATGTGTGTGATTGGTATCGATTGAGCATGTTTTCATGAGTCACTTTCTAAATTTGAGAAATTCCTAAGGATGTTCTTCATCTTGAAATTTTGATCATATAGGACTTTCTTTGAGAAAGTTGATTTTTTAATTCTATTGAGTGTAACGTGTTGATTGTTGGATGCATGGTTTGTTTGTGCATAATTAGAATTTACTACTTTGTAGTTTGGTCCATAATTGTGAATTTAGACATATTATATTAAGTGCGCACCATGTCTAAGCTTAGAGATGTTCTTAAATTGAGGTTAGATGGATTTTGAACTTGGTAGTTAAGTAAGCTTCCACATGATTTTATGTTTGAAAAGTGTGAAAAACAAATGCGTACTATTGTGTGGAAATTCATGTTGGCCGAAATTTATTTCACTTCCAATGTTGGCATTTTGGTTTCTCATGAACGTATCGCATTTAGGATTATGAATTAGCTTGGGGAGTTGCTAATTCATCCTTATGGAGAAAAAGCTCAAGAGCACAATCAATGGTATCAATCTCTCCAATGTTTCCCTTTGTCCAAAGTAGAGGAGAACCATAATTTGCTAAGGCAATTTATGGAAAATGAAGAAAGGGACAAGTTTGAGAGAGAGAAGATGTTTGATGAGCTTAGTATGAAGATTGATGTTTTGCACCAAGGTCTTGGCATGGATAATATTAAAGCACACATGGTGTCAACCGAGACTAATCTTACACAAGGGATCAAAGTCAAAGGAAGAAGATGCATTCCTTCTTATAAAACCAATGAGGAGCCAACTTCCATAGCTATTGGAGAAGGTTTTGTAGAAGAAGCTCAAGGCTTGACAACTTCCTTAAAGAAGCCAATGAGTCTATGGAAGAACTTGAGTTTCTCATTAGAGAGGCATCAATTGAAAATGGTGTCAAAGAATATGGAGAAGAAACCGAGACAATGCCTATAATGAGTAACTCACTTACAAGCATAAAGGAGGGCATTGGTGACTATTTGAAACCCATAGAAGAACCTTGTGAAGATTTTTCACTCGTTGATTGTGGAGGAAATGAGGAAAAATCCGTCATCATTAAAACAGTTTCAAGCAAAGAGGAAACAACACAAGAAGACATCTATTTTACAAAAGAGGAAGAAGAAATTATCGAAGAATTTGAGAAGCTCTTTGGATGTCCTAGTGAAGAAGATTTGAATGCTAAACTTGAAAAGGATGAGGAAAACATATGGAGTCTTTCATCCAAAAAGAAGAAGATGTGCGATCCATTGCCAAAGAGTATACCAAGGGTGAAGAGCCTAAGGAGAAAGAAGATGTGAACTTTGAAGAACCTTCAAAAAGGGTTCAATAAAAAGAATCTCCTATGGTAAAATCCTTTGACAAGCATCTAAATGCAATCTCCATGAAAGAAGGAAGGAGACTAAATGATCCAAGAAGCATATGATGTACATACAATTTCATGCATATTTTAGAGTGTTTTAGCTTAGTTTCATCCACTTTTAGGTTGTATATATAGCATTTAAGTATTAGAATG
>OVAN01003266.1:15754-29617 GCA_900406275.1 Anastatica hierochuntica
CCTTTTTAGTCGTCGATTTTATCGTGACCGTTTTTGACCCCAACAGATATATCTTCCAATACGATAGTTATATGACAAGTGGATCTTTTTATTGGGTAATTCCGTCCTCTCGCACGAGGTTTTAATTTTTTCGTATTTCTTTGGTTCAATTAAGCTTTACTAATGACTAAATTGGTTTCTTTGAAACCCTTATTGTGACTAGCATTTGCTGTTGCAGAATAAACCAATTTAAAAATAGGATAACATCCTCGATAAGGCATAAGTTCTAATATCATAAGCGCTGTTTCGCAGGAAAGTCCACTGATTTGATCAATTACTCTCCGTGTTTTGTGGGCAGACATAGATATATATTGCCCTAAAGCATATACGAAAGTATATGATTTCTTTTTTTTCTTCTTTATCATAAGGTTTACCTCTAACTAAAAAAATCTATATTCATTTTTTTCATTCATTTAATTAACGACGGGATCTATTATCATTTTTCGCATGTCCTCGAAAATGGTGGAAGCCCGGGGCCAAGTTCTTATGATTTCTTTTTCCGCCTTTGTATTAAGCTTCTCTATTTTTCTTAATAAATGTTTTGCTACAAAAGAATTTTTTTAGTGAACTTGTAACAGTTAGTTAACTCCTATTTTTCGAGACGAAGAAAGAATTTCTATTTTCTCTCCTATTTATTACGGTGACGAAGAATCAAAGTCTCACTATATTTTTTCCTTTTTCTTGTTCTTCTTCCAAGTGCAGGATAACCCCAGGGGGTTACGGGTTTTTTTTCTACCAATTGGAGCTCTCCCTTCACCACCTCAATGGGGATGGTCGACAGGGTTCATAACTACTCCTCTTACTACAGGACGTTTACCTAGCCAACATTTTGATCCGGCCCTACCCAAACTTTTCTGGTTTACCCCAACATTTCCCACTTGTCCGACTATTGTTGAGCAGCTTTTGGATATCAAACGGACCTCTCCAGAAGGTAATTTTAATGCGGCCAATTTCCCCTCTTTTGCAATCAGTTTTGCTAAAGCACCCGCTGCTCTAACTAATTGTCCACCTTTTCCAAGTGTGATTTCTATATGATGTATGGTTGTGCTTAAGGGCATATCGGTTGAAGTAGATTCTTTTTTTTATTCAATCAAAACCCCTTCCCAAACTGTACAATCTTCTTCCAAAGCATACGACTTTCTGGATATAGATGATGAAATCTATACAGATGGATCTTATATATCGTAGATTTCTTCTATATATGGTAGAAGTACCACACGAGTGGATACATAGGAATCAAAATCTACCGAATAACTTATGTTATGATCTTCTACATCCTAGGTCTTCCCCTTTCGTCATCTGGCTTATTTTCTTCATGTAGCATTCAGACCGAATGACTCTATGAAATTACGTCGATACTTCCACATATTATGGGTAACGTAGGAGACATCTCTATTTTCCCCAGGGGAATATTTAGAATTACCACTGCTTAGCTTTCAATTCGCCTCTTACCATCAAATGAAATGTGAATAACCTGTCCTCCTCTCTTTGAGGGACGCTTATGGTTCTGTCGTTGTTGGAACAATTTTGTCTTCTACATATTACTATATCTCTAGAGTCAATAATTTTATATCCGGAACTACTGAACTCAATCACTTGTTGTCGTGACTCTTCAGTTTTCTGTTGAGGTCTATCCTGTAGAGGTACTCAAATTGGATCAGTGATCAATTTCTAGGTTTTGTCGTAAACCTAATTGGTTACTTCCAATTACGTAAATCAAATAATTCAAACTGCACTCAAAGATAGGGCATTTCCCATATTTATAGGACTTTTTGTACCACAAACAATGGTATCTCCAATTATAGCCCCTTTGGGATGTAAAATATATCTCTTCTCACCATCCCCATAGTGTATGAGACAAATGTATGCATTTCGATTAGGGTCGTATTCTATGGTTACGATTCTACCATATATGTATTTTGCATTTCATCGAAAATCTATTTTATGGTATAGATGCTTATGACCTCCCCCTCTATGCCTTACGGTAATGATTCCTCTGGCATTACGACCTTTACCACAATGATGCTGCCCATAGATCAAATTATTTCATGGATTATATTTCACTTAACTGTCTACGACTCCATTGCGGGTGCTCGGGGTAGAAGTTTTATATAAATTTATCGTCATGCTATTAAGTATTTTGATTTAAGTTCTTTTCTTTCTAAGAGGTGAAATAGAATAACCCGGTCTGCAATGCATTGTATGTCCCAAAAATGGTCACATTCTTTTAACCTTTTCGGGGAGACGATGACTATTCATAGCTATTACCTTGACACCAAAGAAGAGTTTGACCCAATACTTTATTTCTGTCCTAATTGATCCAAATTCGACATTAAAAATATATTGATTTTTCTCCAATAACCAAATACTTTTGTCTGTAAATATTGCATATTTGATTCCATCCATAAATCGATTTTCTTCCCTATGAGTTGTAGTCTCAATAAGAATGCTAGTTCTTATTGTTCATATGTTATGATATGAATATACCACACCAATTCGTTATGTATAGATGATGAGAAAATTTCGTTGATACAGAGCCAATTCCAATAGACTTATTAGAGGGTCCCATTGGCGTGCATCCAGTAGGAATTAAACCTACGAATTCGCCAATTATGAGTTGGGCGCTTTAACCATTCAGCCATGGATGCTTAGTGGGTATCCTCGTACATGGTGAATAACCAAATTCCAATTGAAATGAAATCTTTAGGATAGATCAATTCAATTTAGGAGGAATCAATGAAAGGACATCAATTCAAATCCTAGAATTTGGAACTAAGAGAAATAGTGAGAGAGATCAAGAATTCTCACTATTTCTTAGATTCGTGGACCCAATTCAATTCAGTGGGATCTTTCATTCATATTTTTTTCCACCAAGAACGTTTTAGAAAACTCTTGGACCCTCGAATTTTTAGTATCCTACTTTTGCGCAATTCACAGAGTTCAACAAGCAATTGATATTTCACGATCAAGGGTGTAGTACTATTTGTAGTAGCGGTCCTTATATATCATATTAACAATCGAAATATGGTCGAAAGAAAAAATATCTATTTGAAAGGGCTTCTTCCTATACCTATGAATTACATTGGAACCATAAATGATACATCGGAAGAATATTTTGGGTCTTCCGATATCAACGGGTTGATTGTTTCGCTCTTGTATCTTACAAAAGGAAAAAAGATCTCTAAGAGATGTTTCCGGGATCCGAAAGAGAGTACTTGGGTTCTCCCAATAACTCAAAAGTGTATCATGCCTGAATCTAACTGGAGTTCGCGGTGGTNTGCGATGGTTGAGGAACTGGATCGGAAAAAGAGGGACTTTTGTTGTAAGATATCTAATGAAACCGTCGCTGGAATTTATATCTCATTTAAAGAGAAAGATATCAAATATCTGGAGTTTCTTTTTGTATATTANGTATATTATATGGAAGATCTGATCCCCAAGGGCCATGATTGGGAATTTTTTGATCGTCTTTCTCTAAGTAAGAGGTAAAACATAATCAACTTGAATTCGGGACAACTATTCAAAATCTTAGTGAAATGCTGAATTTATTATCTCATGTTTTCTTTTCGTGAAAAAATATCAATTGAAGTGGAGGTTTTTTCAAACAACAAGGAGTTGGGTCAACTATTCAATCGAACGATATTGGGCCTGTTTCCCATCTCTTCTCGAGAAACAAGTGGGCTATTTCTTTGCAAAATTGTGCTCAATTTCATATGTGNGGAAGAATCCGCACAAATCGGATATTTTGAGGAAAATATCGAGAGAGAATTGGATTTGGTTAGACAATGTGTGGTTGATAAACAAGGACAAATTTTTTAGCAAGGTACGAAATGTATCGTCAAATATTCAATATGATTCTACNACAATTCCACCAAGATCTCTTCATTAGTTGGGGGAAGAATCCGCACAAATCGGATATTTTGAGGAAAATATCGAGAGAGAATTGGATTTGGTTAGACAATGTGTGGTTGGTAAACAAGGATAGATTTTTTAGCAAGGTACGAAATGTATCGTCAAATATTCAATATGATTCTACAAGATCTAGTTTCGTTCAAGTAACGGATTTTAGCCAATTGAACGGGTCTTCTGGTCAATTCATAGACCCTTTCGATTCCATTAGTAATGAGGATTCGAAATATCACACATCGATCAATCAAAGAGAGATTCAAAAACTAAATGAAAGATCGATTCTTTGGGATCCTTCCTTTATTCAAACGGAAGGAAGAGAGATCGAATCAGACCGATTCCCTANAAATATTCTTCAATGCCCCGGCTATTCACGAAATGTGAGAAGCGAATGAATAATCATCCGCTTCCGGACGAAAGCGAAGAATTTCTAGGGAATCTTATAAGAGCCATTCGTCCTTTTTCTCTGACAGATGGTCAGAACTTCATCTGGGTTCGAATCCTACTGAGAGGTCCACTAGGGATCAGAAATTGTTGAAGAAAGAACAAGATGTTTCTTTTGTCCCTTCNTCTTCCAGGCGGTCGGAAAATAAAGAAATAGTTAATATATTCAAGATAATTACATATTTACAAAATACCGTCTCAATTCATCCTATTTCATCATATCTGGGATGTGATATGGTTCCAAAGGATGAACTGGATATAGACAGTTCCAATAAGATTTCATTCTTGAACAAAAATCCATTTTTTGATTTATTTCATCTATTCCATGAATGGAAGAGGGGGGATACACGTTACGCCGTGATTTTGAGTCAGAAGAGAGATATCAAGAAATGGCAGATCTATTCACTCTATCAATAACCGAGCCGAATCTGGTGTATTATAAGGGATTTGCCTTTTCCAGTGATTCCTACGGATTTGACCAAAGTCAATTCTTGAAGGAGGTTTTCAACTCCAAAGATGAATCGAAAAAGAAATCTTTATTGGTTCTACCTTCTATTTTTTATGAAGAAAATGAATCTTTTTATCAAAGGATCATAAAAAATTGGGTATGGATCCAAAACCCAAAAGAGTGGTATTTGCTAGCAATAACATAATGAAGGCAGTAAATCAATATAGATTGATCTGAAATCTGATTCAAATCCAATTCAAATATAGTCCCTATGGGTGCATAAGAAATGTATTTGATCAATTCCTTTTAATGAAGAGACCTAATCGCAACTTCAAATATGGAATTCAAAGGGATCTAATAGGAAATGATACTCTGAATCACAGGACTATAATGAAAGATACGATCAACCAACATTTATCGAATTTGAAAAAGAGTAAGAAGAAATGGTTTAATCCTCTTATTTTTCTTTCTCGAACCAAGAGATCCATAAATCGGGATCTTAGTGCATATAGATACAAATGGTCCAGTGGGAGCAAGAATTTCTAGGAGCATTTGGAACATTTCGTTTCTGAACAGAAGAGCCGTTTTCAAATAGTGTTCGATCTATTATGCATTAATCAATATTCGATTGATTAGTCTGAGCTTATTGATAAAAAAAAAAAGATTTGTCTAAGTCACTTCGTTTCTTTTTGTCCAAGTTACTTCGTTTCTTTTTGTCCAAGTTACTTCTCTTTTTGTGTAACTCACTTCCTTTTTTCATTGTGAGTTTCGAGAATATCCCCATTCATAGGTCTGAGATCCACATCTATGAATTGAAAGGTCCGAACGATCAACTCTGCAATCAGTTGTTAGAATCAATAGGTCTTCAAATCGTTCATTTGAAAAAATTGAAACCCTTTTTATTNTATCTTTAAATTGTTCATTTGAAAAAATTGAAACCCTTTTTATTGGATGATCATAATACTTCTCAAAAGTCGGAATTCTTAATCAATGGAGGAATAATATCACCGTTTTTGTTCAATAAGATACCAAAGTGGATGATTGACTCATTCCATACTAGAAAGAATCGCAGGAAATCTTTTGATAACACGGATTCCTATTTCNAATTCCTTTTTCTCAATCGTATCCCATGATCAAGACAATTGGCTGAATCCCATGATACCATTTTAGAGAAATTCATTGATATCTTCTTTTTCTAAAGCAAATCGACTTCGATTCTTGAATAATCCACATCACTTCTGCTTGTATTGTAACAAAAGATTCTCTTTGTATGTGGAAAAGGCCCGTCTCAATAATTCTGATTTTACGTATGAACAATTAAAGATATGTCAATGTTTACGTTCGATCCATCCATATTGTTGAGGAGTATACACAAAAGATGTCTTATGAAGAGCGCCTTTTCTTGAAAGAACTTAGAACAACTTAAGAATTCAGTCTCATTATCGCTGTAAATCATTTTTACAATCCTAAAAAATTTGAGTTCTATTAAGGCGACAAAATCACATATAATAAGCTGAATGTTGCCTTTGCTTGGTAACAAATTTAACCACATTGAACGAGAATGATTGTCGACTATAGTAAAGAAGTATTTTGAACCACAAAAGGCTGAGCTGCTATAGAGACCCCCAAATATCACAATAAATTAAATAAAAAATCTCATAAACGTTTTTAGAACTATCGGGAAAAGGCTGTCGAGCTTGTTTGGCTCGAAAAACACACATCATAATTTTTATGTAGCAAATCACAACTAGTCTAAGAAAAATCACAAACACCGGGAACCATTCCTATTATACGAGAAGACGGATGCGCAAGTCTATGATACCACAAAAAAAATCATTATGAATAGTGAATTTTATAGACGTGATATAATTTATTGCTATAAACCGATATAGTCCATCTCCTCTCTCTTACCTGCTCCAATCAGCATCCTCGTGGTCCGTCCTGGGCGAGTAATATCTTATCAATAAGTTGTCCTACCAAAGCATTATCAAACACTAATTGACCAAAGGAAATCAAATTAGTTCCAAATTCGTCAACAAGATGAACGTTTATAAGAAACAGTCGATGTGTAAGTTGAATATCCCAAGCTTTAGAGAAGTTGCATTTACTCTGGTTGTAGATAGCTTAACAGAAACTGGAAGAATGTGATGAATATTTTTAATAGATTCTTCTATGCTCGTCATATGGTATGTTGCACCTGTATCCAATATCCAAACAACATCAGCATTGTTACCGAATAGAGAGCTTGACGAAAATTTTACAACCATGAATTTTTGTATGATCTTCAATTGCTCATCAGAGACACCACATAAGCCTTGTCTGTCTTCATCTGTTAGATATATTGAAGATGGAATAGTTGAAGTCGTTGTATTAACCATATGCGAACTATTTGCAAGAAGAGAACCAAAACTTCTTACTTTCCATTTGCTGAAACATCAATACGAGTTGGCCTTTTGCCTTCTCACCAGTCCTAATAACCAAGAAATTTAAAGCAAGAGCTTAATTAATGGTCTGTCTTGCCACAGATAGTACACTTTCGCAAAGGATCTTGATTATCTAGACGGAAGCAATTTGATTTATTGAGATCATTCCTTGACGAGGTGTTTGATTAAAGAATGAGAGTTGAGATACAAAGCTCATAACAGGTGTGGTTTTTTTAATTTTGTTATGTATGATTTCATTTTGCATCACATTTTTGTAGACGTTATCGAGATCAACAATGAAATCACCGCACATATTTGGGAATGTATGATACCATGAATTGTATTATCCAACCCAAAAAGAAAGGCATGGATCTTTAAAGTTTCATATTCTCATTCTCTTGTTGAATTTAAATCTCACTCTCACTTATCACAACTGCACTTCATTGATCCAGCAATCCCATCTTAAAGCTTAGTGAATCTACCAAACTATTCATCCACCATACTACCTTCTTGTTTGGAATTTGCAAGTGAAGTATGTAGTTGTTGAAGTCCAACTCCACTCTTGATTGAGAATTCTTAACTATTTTCCATGTGGAGATGGAAGATCTTATTTTTTGATCAATGGTTTGTTTGTTCAAAGCCACAAGCAAGTGGTTGTTGGCATACCAATCTTCAAAATCAGAGAATCATCATCCGGTTTCAGAATGCTTCCGTTTAAGAAGCCAAAAATTTTCCCAAACGTAATTCTATTGCTCTTCATTGTGATTGGATCCTTTGAGAAAAGTTTAACAATCTCTGTCATCGTAGGTTGATGAAGAGAAAAAATTTAATGAGCACTTGATGTTTCTAGCTTTGATCTGGAGTAACCAGAAGATGTTGGTGGAGATAAAAAAAATTATTGAAGTCTTTAATATGCTCTATTTTGTAAAGAAAAACAGAGTTTGGAAAGGTGTTATGCACAAAGAACAATGGAGCTCTGTTTTTATGTTATAAAAAAACATATAGGAAAATGATCAATGATGATGAAGAGAAGTATTTGGGTTTTAAGGGCATCTCCAACTCACTGAAGCAGTTCACGACACAGAGAAATAATGATCAAAAACACTTTAACCTTTATTAGCTTAAGAAAATATCACAAAACTTAAACTCTCAAAACAAGTCACACAAAACCTAAGATCATAACTCGATCTCTTATTTATAAGAAAAAGCAATTCCTAAAAACTAAAAGAAATCTACTAAATAAATCTTTAGATAACTCGTAAAGATAGCTTTTTCTAATACAAATAAGTTTTCTCTTTTCTCTAAACCATAACTCGGTTTAGTCTCGGTTACTTCCTCTTCAAGTAAGCAATTTCGGTTTGATTGGTTTTAAGCTTATGTCAACATTGTCCCTCCTAAGCTTAATATCTTCTTCAACCAAATTCTTCAAACCGATAAGATCTCTCATTTCTCTAAAATTGACCCTTCCCAATGGCTTTGTCAAAATATCTACCTTTTGTAGATTGCCTGCGACATGCTCCACTTCTATTCGTCCTTCTTCAACAGATTCACGAATAAAATGATATCTCGTATGTATGTGCTTACTCTGACCATGAAAGACTAGATTTTTTGTCAATGCTATGGCCGATTGGTTATCGATTCGTATGAGTACTTTGTCGCCAATAGCTCCAGTCACTTCTCCAAATAAGTCTTGTAACCAAATTGCTTGTCTAGCCGCTTCGATTCCCGCCATGAATTCCGCTTCACAAGAAGAAAATGCTATTGTAACTTGTTTCTGTGAGCACCACGAAATCGGACTTTCACCAAGGTAGAACACATAGCCCATTGTACTTCTCCCATCGTCGGGATCTATGTTGTGGCTGCTGTCACTAAATCATATTATCTTTTTCGGCAACGTGGACATTCTTGCAAAGCTTAGACCGAGTGTAACTGTCCCTCGAAGATATCTGAGACATTGTTTAAGAGCTGGTCCATGAGATTCTTTAGGTGTATGCATGTATTGACTTAGTACTCCTACACAATAGGAGAGGTCGGGCCAAGTGTGGAGCATATAACGAAGGCAACCAATATACCTCATATAAGTCGTAGCATCAATGTCTCTCTCATCCACGGCTTTAGACAATTTGAGACCAGCCTCCATAGGCGTTTGTACAGGATTGCATGCACTCATACCGGCTTCTTCAAGGATCTTAAGAGCATATCGACCTTGGCAAAGCGTGATTCCTTCTTCAGTTTGGTTTACTTCGATTCCAAGATAATAGGTCAACCTACCGAGATCACTCATTTTGAATTTTAACGCCATCTCTTGCTTAAATTCTTCTATAGTTTTTCGGCTTGATACTGAAACAAATAAATCGTCAATGTATACTGCAACCAAAAGAATTTCATTGTTCACCTTTCTTTGATACACAGATGGCTCCTTTGAACATCTTTTAAATCCAAGCTCCTTAAGTGTATTGTTCAATTTCTCATTACAGGCTCTTGGAGCCTGTCGCAAATCGTACAAAGCCTTGTTGAGTTTATATACCTTGTCCTCGTTTCCTTTTATGACAAAACCCTTAGAATGTGTAACATAGACAATTTCCTTTAAATCTCTGTGCAAGAATGCAGTCTTGACGTCTAAATGATGTATTTCCCATCCATAAGAAGCTGCTAAGCTTATGACAAAGCGAATTGTTTCAATTCGAGCCACAGGTGAAAATACTTCCTCGAAATCAATTCCAAACTTCTGCACATATCCTTTTGCAACGAGTCTGGCCTTATACTTATTTATAGTGCCATCTGAGTTCCTTTTGAGCTTGAATACCCATTTTAAACCTATCAGTTTCACTCCTTTTGGTAATTCAACAAGGTCCCATGTCAAATTATTCTGTATAGACTGAATCTCATCGCCGCATGCATTTAACCATTTATCAGATTTATTAGCTTCATCAAAGCTAAAGGGTTCATCGTTTAAACTCAACAAGAGTTTTAAGTTTTGTTCCGATGCAAGCAACACGTAATCTTCCAGCTTTTTAGGTTTCGATCGTACCCTTTGTGATCGTTGCAGGTTCTGGTGAACTAGAGTGATATCGTCACCACCATGCTCACTCTTGTCTTCAGGTTCTGAGTCAGTCTATGTTTCTTAATCTGGTTCATGCTGCTATGCTTCTTCTTCAACACAAACTGGCTCCAGATTTGGTACAGGTTTAGGTAAGATGGTTGTGACCTCTCAGGAGATGCCGGGATTACCAAACGGACCAAACTCAATCACGAAATCACTGTCCATGTTTTGATTCTGTTCACTCACCATCCAGCTCCAACCTTGTTGCTCATTAAACACAACGTCACAGCTTACTATTATTCGCTTTGTTTGAGGATCAAGCAAACGATATGCCTTAGAACCAGGCTCAGTTCCAAGATGAACTAACCGGCGGGATCCATCATCAAGTTTCCTTAGTTGCACCGTGTCTATTTTTGTGTATGCAATACATCCAAAAACTCTCAAGTGAGCAATGTTTGGTCTTCTCCTTTTGAGCATTTCATAGGGAGTTTTATCCTTCAAAGATCTTGTAGCAATTCTATTTAAGAGATAAGTAGTAGAATGATGTATTGCTTCTCCCCAAAGATAGTTTGGAACCTGCATATGTTTTAGGATGCTTCTAGTCATTTCCATTAGAGTTCGATTCCTTCTTTCGACTACTCCGTTCAGCTGAGGAGTGTATGGAGCTGTGAGATGTCTTTGAATTCTTGAGCTTTCGCAGTAGTCATTAAAATCTTGAGAGACGAACTCTTCCCCCCCCCTATATGTTCTAAAAGTCAATATTTTCTCTCTTGTCTCATGTTCCACCACAGTTCGAAAACCTTTGAACCTTTTAAATGCATCTTTTTTTTCTTTGAGCAATAGAGTCCACATGTACCGTGAATGATCGTCGATAAGAACTAATACATATATGTTTCTTGCACTAGTTGCCGGAGTGATTGGTCCACAAAGGTCTCCGTGAACAAGTTCGAGTACCTTTGTGGCTAGAAACATAGTAGCCTTTGGAAACACTTGTCTCGTTTGTTTCCCTAAGAGGCACGAGTCACATACCTTCTCACTCGTTTCCATAACCTCTGGCATTCCTAGAGCTAGCTTTCTCTTTACCATCGACTTCATAGTCTCGTGATTTATATGTCCTAGGCGTGCATGCCATGGAAAGGTTTCATTCAGGGTTGTTGTTCTGAGACACATATCTTTATAGCCCATATTGACTTTATACAAACGGTTGAGTGATCTGGTTGTCTTTACCAGTAGCTTTCCATGTTTATCGTGTACAATCAAGGAATCTCCTTTCATCCTAACGTCACAGCTTGACTCTGTAGCTTGCCCGAAGCTAATGATATTGCTCTTTAAATCAGGTTTATAATAGACATTAGTGATCTTTCTGATTTCGCCATTCATATCCACTATTTCAATTGAGCCTTTTCCTTTTATGTCAATACGCGAATCATCTCCAAACTTCACCTTTGTTGCGATAACTTCATTCAATTCATAAAAGTATTTCTAATTCCCTGTCATATGGTTACTCGCCCCATTGTCGAGATACCATATGTTTTCTCCTTTGTTACTTAACTCATACTTCTTTGAGATTATGTTCTCTTCAATAAGATAAATGATCTTGAGCATCATCAATTCATCTGCCTCCTTTGTGTCTTTTGGAGTTGTTTCTTGCGTTTCTTGCAACTTTAAAAGACGGTCTGGACATCTCGATTCGTAATGACCATACTTGTCACACCTAAAACATTCAACTTCTGACAAGTCTCTCATTCCTCGGCCTCCTCTGCCTCTTCCTCTGGACCGACCTCCACGGCCTCTTCCTCGAAAGTTACTAGAGTAATTTTGATTGTAACTTTCATTAAAACTCGATGTAGGGCTCGGGTTTGATTGTGTCTGTTGTGGTACAGAATTTGCATATAGCAGCTTACTTTGCTCTTCGGGTTTCTCCTCATCTTCATTAATGTGTTCTTCATATGTTTTAAGCCTTCCTACGATATCTTCAAAGCTAGTGTGTTTGAGATCCAATACTTATTCAAGCGCAGCAACGATATGGATATATTTCTTTCTTGGAAGACTTTTTAGGAACTTTTTTACTAGCTTTGGCTCATCAATTTCCTCTCCCAAAGCAGCTGATTTCGAAGCTATCCTTGATAACTTTCCAGAAAATTCATCAATGGACTATGTTTCTTTCATCGACTACCGGTCAAATTCAGCACTCAGAATTTATAGTCGGGCTTCTTTTACTCAATCTGCTCTGACATGACGGATTTTAATGGCATCACACACCTTTCTTACTGTGTCGAGTTCTCCGATTTGAAGTACAAGACTTTCTGGAATCGATTGGAAGAGGAGAGCTATGGCCATGTCGTTTTCATCTGTATCCGGTTTGTTAGCATCAATGACTTCCCAAACATGATTAACTTTAAGGAGACTTCTCATCTGGATAGCCCACAGCGTGTAGTTACTTGAGGTAAGCATTGAACACTTGATTGCAGAGGAGCCGCCATCTTTTAGCTTTGACGTCTCTGCCACGGCAACAGTGTTGACATCACTCATGTCTTAGAACTGGTTTTAAGAAGAAAAAATTTTGTCTCCTCTGTTTCAACTTTATTCTCTATTTCGAGAAGCTTAAAGAGCTAGGAACAACATGGTTTTCTTCCTTTGAAATCGTGTGAGACCAAGCTTTGATACCAATTGAAGCAGTTCACGACACAGAGAAACAATGATCAAAAACACTTTAACCTTTATTAGCTTAAGAAAATCTCTCAAAACTTAAGCTCTCAAAACAACTCACACAAAACCTGAGATCATAACTCGATGTCTTATTTATAAGAAAATGCAATTCCTAAAACCTAAAGGAAATCTACTAAATAAATCTTTAGATAACTCCTAAAGATAGCTTTTCCTACTACAAATAGGTTTTCTCTTTCCTCTAAACCATAACTCGGTTTAGTCTTGGTTACTTCCTCTTCAAGTAAGTATGGGGACCGAAATTCTCACTGTCAGTGATACGTGGTTCACGGATTCTCTGTAGCCAAAGATCAACAGATCAAGTAGCGAGTTAGCGAGTTAGTGAAGAAGAAAATACGAAACTAAACTGTGAAGACAATAAGACAGAAATCGTGAGTAAGTTAGATAACGAAATTGGATTAATACGAAATAGATTGCGAAGCGATATGAATTTAACGGTGATAAAGTACAGGGATCGTAAAACAGGTTAAAGTGAACGGATACAAATCGAATACGAGAACGAATCTAAAGTATGCGAAAAACGTAAACGAAGAACGATTTGAAAGACACAGTTAACAAAAAAGTTAAGGGATCTTATTCGTATTTCGTGATCGGAGCGTGCACAACTAGTGTTAAGCCGTGGCCGCAAGATATTTTGGCGACGATTACCTAGAACTACAATGTAGACACGTAATCTAGTTGAGACGCAGCTCGCTAACGAAAATGAAATAAGAACCCTAGTTTTTCTAGGTGTTTTGTGGTGACGAAAAGCTCTGTGAATGAATCAATGTTTCCATCTGTCCTTCACTTCGCGTCCTTTATATAGATCTTCGTGGGCTGGCTCGATTTCCTTT
>OVAN01003267.1:0-29793 GCA_900406275.1 Anastatica hierochuntica
TGTATGTCACGGTTAAGACCTCCTAGAAACCGAGACATGATCATGTCTTCTTCTTCTTGAAGACCTGCACAAATCAACAAAGTTTCCAGTTCCTGATAATATTCTCGGACAAACTTAGAGCCTTGGTTGAGGCGTCTAAGCTTGTCGAGTACTTCCCTATGGTAATGGGCATGAATGAACTTCTTTCGCATCTGGATTAGAAGCTGCGTCCAAGTAGTGATGGGAGCTTCATTGGTACGAGCACGAGTTAGACATAATTGTTCCCACCACAGCAATGCGTAGTCATTGAATTCCAAGATAGCTATATTTACTTTATTAGCTGGATAGGTACCTGCAGTCAAAAAATTAGATTCCATCTTACGTTCCCAATCTAAATAAAGTTCAGGATCATTTAAACCAGAAAAAGAAGGGAATCAAATTTTAAGATGTTTGATATGCTGTTGAGCATGATCAACATCTCTACGAGGTTCACGACCTCTAGCACAGATGGTGCTGCCATGTGAATGGTCTTAAAATTCTGGATCCTCATAATATGCATCATCTTCTTCTAAGAAAACACGTTGTCCTCCTATGGTTGTGCTTGGTCCATGATGGCGTGGAGGTGGAGCCGCAGCTCTTGTTTCTCTCGCATCTGCATCATCAAAAGGAAAAGGATTAGTGTTGTTCTGAACATCTTGAGATTGTCTCAGCCTAGTAGATGTAAGTTTTGATCGTCGAGATGAGGTGTCAATGTGGCCTTTTCCCTTGTGTAAACGCTTGGCTTCAGAGGGGGTTGGAGTACGTGATGATTCTTCTCCGGTGGATGCTCGTGCTTGAATCATCTCTTTAAAAGTGGTATCAACTCTTGTGTTGAGTTGTTCCATCTGTTAAGCTAATTGTTCATTGAGCTGAGCAGTGATCTGAGTAGAAAGAGCCTTAGAGGACTCTTTGATCTGCTGAGCCATCATCTCGTTAAGGTTCTCCATGGCTTCAGGTGAAAGCTCCATGAGACCTTATAAGAAAAACAACAAATCAACGCAGCAAGTTCTTTAGTAGTTAAATGGTAAACGATTAAGACACGCAAGAGAAACTCGCTTCAGCTTTAAAAAAAAATTTCCAGAATTGAACAAGCAGCATACACACGAAATTCAGCACCAACAACAGCTAAATTCTGTCTAAAAACACTTGATAAAGCACAAAAGCTGGCACGCAAACTGGTTTTACGAGCTAACACAAAAACATTTTCGGTTTGAGGTGTTTTCTATCGATAATCCTAGCCAAATTTAAGAACTGAAACTAACACCAAGCAAGCAACAAGAACACGATGATATCAAGTTAAAACAGAAGGTAATGACTTAGTTTTGATGCAGCAAAAACACATCAACAACAGCAGCACACAACAAAACAAACAGAGGCAAGGATTATCGAAATATCAATCTCAAATAAAATTAGACTATGATCACGAAAAATCAACAAGCTGGTCACAATTTTTAACAACCAAAACCAGAAGCTAATCACCACGAGATCACTCTGAAAACACACAAAAAAAAATTCAGATTAGTAACTTTAACCCAACAGAAAAAACAAATCAGAATTCTCCCTGCAAAACAACACATGAAAATCGCAACTACTAGAGCAACAATCGAACAAAAAATAACAAGGGATGGACACGATTTTAATTAGATCGAACAAAGGCTATTCTCCACGTGATCTCCCACAAAATCACAGAAAAAAATAAGTCCTTGATCGATCAATAAGAACAGAAACAACAACTGAAATAATTTTCTGTTTTACTAAAGGAAACGATTAGCAAACAAAAGCCTAAAAAAACAGAAGCAAAAGGGATGAAAGGTTCGATTTTCTTAGCCTTTAGGGTTCAGAGTGGCTCTGATACCACATGATATGATCCTAGGAACGCTACTCTGAATTATAAAGGTTGAAACTCGATGAAAAGATGATGAGATGATCGATGGAATGAGTTGCAGTAAAGGAGTGATGATTGATGGCTAAGAGATGGACTGAGGCGTGAATGATGATTGAGAGGATGGTGATTTCGATACAACCAAGGGCTTGGAATCGATGGTTGCTGGATAGTAGAGGCTCCAGGATGATGATGGTCACTTTGAAGACTCGGATTCAAATGCAGAATCGAAAACAGGTTGAGAGAACAAAGGAGCAAAGGCTGCTGATTTCTTTTACGTTAATTCTCTAACTATTACAGCTAGGGAGGCACAAAAATATAAAGAAAAAAGACCTAGGGAACACACGCCTTTAGGTTCTGAAAAGAAAACAACATGTAGTTTGGAAATAACCGAAAAAAAACAACATGAAGTCTAAATTTAAACAACAAAACATGCGACATAAAGATAAGTCTTCATGCGCTAAAACCAAACCAAGTACTTAATCAAATAGCTTTATTGAAGAGGAAAAATGCCCTGCCTCGTTACAACCTTAAGAATGGTAAGCCCGATGTTGGAAAAACCCATTCTCTAAGGAAATAGTACAGCTATACATTATCCTCTTTGTAGCTATTCAAATAGGTCACCTGACTCTTCTTGCGCAATATGGGTGAATATGTTGTAGATAGCAGTGGCTTTATAATCATCCATTTCCGTGCTAATCAAGGCTCGAACTTCCTTAGCTAACTCCTTAGCTTTTGAACGTGTTACTCTGGCTTCCGGAGCTAACTCCTTGGTCTTAGATCGTGTGATCCTTCCTTCTGGCTCAGGAACATCTTCCTCAGAGCTTGAGCTAGCCATGATCGTATCAGAAAGGGACTCGGAAAAAACAAAAAAGTAAGATGTAAGCTGGATAGGGCTATATGCAATGATGAAATTTTAGATTTATACCCATATTCAAATGTTGAATATTTGGCATCAGAAACAGGCCTATTCTACTCAAATTGTATAATAAACCAGAAGTCCGCAATAGACAATTTCGTTTTGACAAACAATGGATTGGTCAAGCGGGGCTTTCAAAGACGGTTGAAAACGGCTGGAGTCGTACAAAAAATTTCCGGTGGAGAAAGAATAATATTCCCCTAGGTAATGGAAAAATTGATGCCTTAAAAAGGACTTCAAAGGATGCCCAAGAAGATTTCTCGATATTAAAGGATACCGGGCAAATAAGAAGGAAATTACAGGAAGCCTATAAAGAAGAAGAAATGTATTGGCATAAAAAAGTAGGAGTTTGTTATTAAAAGAAGGGGATAAGAATATCAAATTCTTTCATGCCAAAACAAAACAGAGGAGAGCAAGGAACACACTCACATGGTTTATCAAAAAACAAGGTAATTGGGAGAATTCACCTCAAGGGATAGAGGAGATTGCATGTGATTATTTTAAGGATCTATTTCATGCTACGGACAGGGACGATTTTACCGAGGTCCTACAAAATATCACTTTGGTTATCTTCGAGAGTACTTTTGTGTTCGATTTTTTATGCAAACAAATACTCAACAAAGCTTTAAATTTTATAAACTCGTTTCCTAACAATCACACGATACCGCAAGTATAAGATTATGCTATTGTAGTACTTTTGGTTCAAACTACAAGGAGCGCGTCAAGCTAGAAAAGTCTTAACTTTGATAATTCACAATTCTTCATAATCTAAGCGAATCAAGAAGGTTTTAGGTTCCTAACAATCTACCAAACAATTTAAAATAAAAGCAATAACATAACCAAGATAAACAAAGCAAAGCAATAAAGTAAATTAAGCAAAAGAAATTAGCTTTAATTCAATAGCATAAATGAAAATAAAACACAAGTAAAGTGATGGATCAAGAGTGAATGTAATTTAAGAGACTAGTAAGATGGTAATAGTGATGTTAGTTAAAGCTATTAAGAACAATTCTATGATCAATGACATTTATAGTTTACTCCATTGTCATGGTAGTAAACCATTTCCTATATGATGCAATCACTCAATTCTCGCTTATTGAAATTGACAAATCAATAGGAATCATTAGAAAAAGTTCATATAGTCACTAAAATCCCTAGCAAACAACTCACATTGGCTAATATAAGTTTAGCATGAATTAGGTTCTCCTAAACATTTCATCGAACACCTCTCGGTCGTGAAATGCATATATGTGAAGATTCTTTCAAATCAAGCATTAAGACCTACTAATCCATTAGAAAATAAAGATAAACCTTCCCTAACACCATCATTATAATGCTATCTAGCCAAATCTCAGACACCTAAGATCCATCTAAAGATCCCATTCACAAAGCATAAAGGAAAAGAAAGGAGAAGAGGAAATATAAAGCATAATCATAGATAAAGATTGGGTTTTTGATCCAAGATACATATATAAAAAGAGAGACTCTTGATCTTAAAGGTCAAGAGAGAAAGCTTAAAACATCAAAAAAATGGTTCAAGAAGGTTCAAGTTATGTTCTGGCAAGTGTTGGGGTCTATTTATACATAAAGGGGAAAGAAGGGTTGCCCTAAATGGGTTTTTGGGCAAAACTTGAGTATTAATCGACCTCAGGTCGATGGGAAGGTCGATCGTTTCCTCTGATAAAAAACATAGAAATTGTTGGCTTTTGACCGATCTTGCCATCGACCTAAGGTCGATTGTTTTGATATGATCGACCTAGTGATCGACCTAAAGTCGATCATTTCCTCTTTTTTCCTTCATTTCTTAGCCCTTGAAACTCTACTTCTCCAAATGCATTTAGCCCTTGATTATCTTTGTTTCTTCACCATTTATGCATTTAAATTCCATGCATCCAAGATTTTCATTCCACTCATCCAAGTTTCACGCCTATAAATGCAAAAGAATGCAATGCAAAGACGAAAATCCTAAACTAGACTCAACTTCTAAAATATATGAATTTTAACACTTAAATACATTATATATAATCTGCAATCAATAAAACAGGAATAAATTGAGCTCAAGAATGCATGAAAATATGCACAAATCAAGTATGAATAGGATCTTAACACCGGAGGTGTCAGAACTGGAAATAAAAAAATGCATTGTTCGCAATGCACCCAAAGAAAGCTTCAGACCCTGATGGGATGAAGGTTATTTTTATCAAAGGTATTGGGGAGTCCTAAAGGAAGATTTGATTATTTTGGTGCGACAGTTCTTCAGGTTTGGGAGGTTCGATAATCGATTTAACGAGACAAATATTTTTCTAATACCAAAAACAGACCAACCAAAAAAGATGTCAGATTTAAGGCTGATAAGTTTCTATAATGTGGTCTACAAAATAATCTCCAAGAATTTGTGTCTGCGGTTGAAATAGTTTCTTCCACGGGTAGTGTCAAAGACATAATTGGCTTTTGTGTCATGAAGATTGATCACAAACAATATTCTAATAGCCCATAGATGTTTCATGGGCTCCGCACAGATAAAGCTTGTAGATACAATTTTATGGCAATCAAAACGAAAATTAGAAAAACTTATGATCGAATAGAATGGACCTTTCTGAAGGCGGTGTTGGGCAAGATGGGATTTGGATCACAATGGATTGCGTGGATGTGGTGTGTCTGGTTTGTAACTTATAGAGTGCTTTTTAACGGACAACCGACGAGACATATTACACCACATCGAGGCCTTAGGCAGGGAGATCCCTTATCTTCATACCTATTTATTATTTGTACGGTGGTACTGATTGCTAACATTAGGCGAAATGAGCAATATGGAGGAATATATGGCATAAAAGTGACTTTACATTCTGGAAAGAAGCACATGTAGCTTAAACAAAACAAATAGTGACGAGTGAAGACCCTCAGGCTACAAGTGGGGATAAGAGTTAAATAACTTTTTAGCATCGACGGGCATGGAAGGACAGAGAACCCACATCTGGCATGGGGTGGTTGTGTCTAGATGAACAAGAAAGAACTATTCTTATGGAGCCAAAGGTCAAAGTCGGTGCTTTTCACCATTACATGCAGACACGGAAGCATTGATTTGGGCAATGCGAATACTCAACGAAATGGGAATCATATGCCAGGTTTTTGAGACGGAATGTACTGAGTTGACGTCAATTGTCGAGAAACTAGAAGATTAGCCAACTTTCCAGATGCTAATCGAAGAATTCTAGGGATTAAGTTCATTGCTTCCGGATTTCACTCCGCATCTTATCCCACACACTCAAAATGTAAAGGCAGATTGTCTGGCCCGAACCATTAGATATTTATTTCGTGAATGTAATTTTGTAGTCATTGTTCCTCGGGCAACCAACTTGGGCTTTCCTTTCTAATTAATGTTTGGTTGACAAAAAAACATGAGATGACTATACTTAAATTTTGTAGCTTATATAAAATATTTTATAACTATATTTTTTAATGTCTTCGATAATCTTTTGGTTTGTAAATGAGTGACTAGAGTTAGTTTTATTTCTTTTAATTAATTATATACATAACATACATGCCTTTCCACTTATGGAAGGAGGAGACTATAAGGGCAGGGCAGTGGGTAAGGTGGTTGGGAAGGTCAATGACATAGATTTTGAATCTGGAAGTGTGAATGTCACTATTAATGGCTTTGATCCATTAGTCTTTACCACATTGGCACCTTTTGTCGATGGGGAAGAGATCAAAGTGGATTTGGAATATGGAAAGATGGCTGGTTATTATGATCACTGTCTCATGATCACACATTGTGTGGAAACTTGTCCTGAAATATGTCGTGAGAAGCAAGAGACCAATGACCAGAAGTTGAAAGCACCTTTAATGGACAATACGGCAAGGTCAAATGGGAATTGGGATACTAATAAACGTTTTCCAGTGAAAAGGGTCTTAGATATGTCTAAGGATGGAGGATCTGACCATGGTTTTCATCAAAAAGAGGGTGCTCATAAGGAAAAGATAACGAGATAGAATTCTGAACATGGACATGCTTTAGGTTAGGATAAGAGAAGGTTTGAAGAAGGTGAAAATCAATGGGTTTACCGAAATGGGGTTGTCGTGGAGGCAGTTCACGCTCTAATTACATATAGATAACACCAAACAAGTATAGAGGAAGGTCTGGAAAAGGTGGGCACACAACTTGGCGTAAGCCTCTGTACTATACAAGAAAGGATTCTCTTAAAGGGGACATGGTAGAATCAGATCTTATGGAACCTCATAATCAGGTTTTGACCAAGGTGACTGGTGGTTTCTGAGGCATGAACACATACTAGAGGAGAGCTTGTTGTTGGTGGAGAGCACATTGTTGGTGGAGAGTTTCTCTTAGATGATTTCGATGATTTATTGATGGAAGAGGGCGAGCTGGATGCTGGTGGTGAGAGTACACAACTTTTCGGTTTAGGGAATGAGCTAGATATGGCGATTGCTTCAGGGAACGGTACGGTGGTGCTAGTGACGTGATCACTGCCACACGTGACCAACAAAGGGACGATCATAAATCTCGCTTGGAAATACTTGATAATGAAGGTGCTAAAGGTATAATTTCAGTCTCTGGTAATACCACGAAAATCAATGATATTGTGGAAATTGTTGAACGAATATCCTTAGATACAAGGGTGTTGAACAAACCTAAAGTTTGTATGAGTCTGGCGAATCTGAGAGGTGTGAATCTAAGGAAATTGAATCTGATGACTTTGGCATCTCTTAGGAAAGAAATTGGAACTAAAGGAATGAAAATGAGTTTAAGAGGGGATACTAATCTTACATACACTCAAATTGCAGGGACACATCGGAGTGGCAGAACGATGTCGGGAGGTACGAAGGCTATCGTGCTAACCAAGAATAAAAGAAGAAGAAAGGGATGGTGGATCATCTGAAACAACCGGCTAGAACGTGAGAATCTTAAGCTAGAACTTTCAGGGGATAGGGAGTGATCTGACAGGGGACAGTTTGCAAGACTTGTGGAAGAGACTTAGAGCAGATATTTTATTTCTCTCGGGAATGAAACAATAGGAGTTTTATTTAAAGAAGTTTCAATAATAGATGAGTTATAATAATTTTTACACTGTAGACTCTTGTGGCTAAAGTGGTGGACTTGCTATTTTATTTATTAATGAAATAAAGTTGGATGTTCTTTCCTCTAGCAATCGAACTATTGATGTACATGAATCTTTTGGTAGGAAAATAAGCTATATATCATTTTTTATAGCGAACCCGTGGCTGCGGACCGACAAAAAATGTGGAAAAATTGATACAAATGGGTACAAGTATAAAGGAATATTAGTAAATGAATGATGATTTCAATGAACTTACGGGAATCATAAAAAAGAAAGGAGGTAACATGAGACAAGCTATCTCCTTTTTCCCTTTTAACACCATGCTCCAACATTGTAGGATGATGGAATTCCCATGTTAAGGTGATCATTTCTCTTCAAAAGGGACTCAAAACAAACAAAAAGTAAGATATAAGCTGGATAGGGCTATATGCAATGAGGAATTTTTTTGATTTATACTCATATCCGAATGTTGAATATTTAGCAAGAATAGGATCAGACCACATGCCGATTCTACTCAAATTTTATAATAAACAAGAATTCTGCAATAGACAATTTCATTTTGACAAACAATGGATTGGTCAAGCGGGGCTTTCAGAGGCGGTTGAAAACGGCAAGAGTCGTACGAAAAATTTTCGTGTTTCGTCTTTTGTTGACAAAATTAGTAATTGTAGAAATTTCATCTTCTGGTGGAGGAAGAATAATATTACCCTAGGTAAGGGAAAGATTGATGCCTTAAAAAGGACTTTAGAGGATGCCCAAGAAGATGAATCGATATTAGAGGAGGATACCGAGCAAATAAGAAGGAAATTACAGGAAGCCTATAAAGTAGAAGAAATGTATTGGCATAAAAAGTAGGAGTTTGTGGTTAAAAGAAGGGGATAAGAATACCAAATTCTTTCATGACAAAACAAAACAGAGGAGAGCAAGGAACAAACTCACATGGTTTATCAAAAAACAAGGTAATTGGGAGAATTCACCTCAGGGGATATAGGAGATTGCATGTGATTGTTTTAATGATCTATTTCATGCTACGGACACGGACGATTTTACGGAGGTTCTACAAAATATCACTTTGGTTATCTCTGAGATTATTGTTGTGTTCAATTTTTTATGCAAACAAAGGCTCAACGAAGCTTTAAATTTTGTAATCTCGTTTCCTAACAATCACACAATACCGCAAGTATATGACTATGCTATGTAGTACTTTTTCTTCGAACTACAAGTAGCGCGTCAAGCTAGAAAAGTCTAAACTTTGATAATCAATAGTTCTTCCTAATCTAATCGAATCAAGAAGGTTTTGTGTTCCTAAAAATCTACTAAGCAATTTAAAATAAAAGCAATAACATAACCTAGATAAACAAAGCAAAGCAATAAAGTAAATTAAGCAAAAGTAACTAGCTTAAATTAAATAAAATTAACAAAAATAAAAGACATGTAAAGTGATGGATCAAGAGTGAATGTAATTCAAGATACTAGTAAGATGGTAATAGTGGTGTTAGTTAAAGCTATTAAGAGCAATTCTATTATCAAGGACATCTACAGTTTACTCCACTGTCATGGTAGTAAACCATTTCCTATATGATGAATTCACTCAATTCTCGCTTATTGCAATGGAAAAATCAATAGGAATCATTAGAAAAAGTTCATATAGTCACTAAACTCCCTAAGAAACAACTCATATTGGCTAATATAAGTTTAGCATGAATTAGGTTCTCCTAAACATTTCATCGAACACCTCTTGGTCGTGAAATGCATACATGTGAAGATTCTTTCAAATCAAGCATTAAGACCTACTAATCCATTAGAAACTAAAGATAAACCTTCCCTAACACTATCATTACAATGATATCGAGCCAAATCTCAAACACCTAAGATCCATCTAAAGAGCCCATTCACAAAGCATAAAAGAAAAGAGAGGAGAAGAGGAAATAGAAAGCATAATCATAGATAAAGATTGGGTTTTTGATCCAAGATACTTCTATAAAAAGAGAGACTCTTGATCTTAAAGATCAAGAGAGAAAGCTTAAAACATCAAAAAGATGGTTCAAGAAGGTTCAAGTTATGTTCTTGCAAGTATTGGGGTCTATTTATACATAAAGGAGAAAGAAGGGTTGCCCTAAATGGGTTTTTGGGCGAAAATAGAGTTTTAATCGACCTCAGGTCGATGGGAAGGTCGATCATTTCCTCTGATAAAACACATAGAAAATTTTGGCTTTTGATCGACCTTGCCATCGATCTAAGGTCGATCTTTTTGGTATGATCGACCTATTGATCGACCTAAAGTCAATCATTTCCTCTTTTTTCCTTCATTTCTTAGCCCTTGAAACTCTACTTCTCCAAATGTATTTAGCCCTTGATTATCTTTTTTCTTCACCATTTATGCATCAAAATTCCATGCATCTAAGATTTTCATTCCAGTCATCCAAGGTTCACACCTATAAATACAAAAGAAGGCAATGTAAAGACGAAAATCCTAAATTAAACTCAACTTCTAAAATATATAGATTCTAACATTTAAATACATTATATATAACCTACAATCAATAATACACGAATAAATTTAGCTCAAGAATGCATGAAAATATGCACACATCAAGTATGAATAGGATCTTAACACAGGAGGTGTCAGAATTGGATATTAAAAATGCATTGTTCGCAATGCTCCCGAAGAAAGCTTCGGACCCGGATGGGATGACAGCTCTTTTTATCAAAGGTATTGGGGAATCCTAAAGGAAAATTTGATTATTTTGGTGTGACAATTCTTCAGGTTTGGGAGGTTCAATAACGATTTAACGAGACAAATATTTTTCTAATACTAAAAAAAGACCAACCAAAAATGATGTCAGATTTAAGGCTGATAAGTTTCTGTAATGTGGTCTACAAAATAATCTCCAAGAATTTGTGTATGTGGTTGAAATAGTTTCTTCCACAGGTAGTGTCAGAGACATAATCGGCTTTTGTCTCACGAAGATTGATCACAGATAATATTCTAATAGCCAATAGATGTTTCATGGGCTCCGCACAAGTAAAGCTTGCAAATACAATTTTATGACAATCAAAACGGACATGAGAAAAGCTTATGATTGAATAGAATGGACCTTTCTGAAGGCAGTGTTAGGCAAGATGGGATTTGGATCACAATGGATTGCGTGGATAATATGGTGTGTCCGGTCTGTAACTTATAGAGTGCTTTTTAACAGACAACCGACGAGGCATATTACACCACAGCGAGGCCTTAGGCAGGGAGATCCCTTATCTTCATACCTATTTATTATTTGTACGGAGGTACTGATTGCTAACATTAGGCGAAAAGAGCAATATGGAGGAATATATGGCAGAAAAGTTGCTAAGCGTAGCCCAACAACCTCGAACTTGCTTTTGGTTGATGATAACTTATTTTTATGTAAAGCAAAGGAAACACGGTGTCAAGTGATACTAGATGTGATGCGGAATTATGGAACTGCCTCAGAACAATTGATAAATTTTGCAAAATCATCAGTCACGTTTGGCCATAATGTTCTAACACATGTCAGGGAAAATTTGAAACAATTATTAGGGATTACTAAGGAAAGAGGTATGTGATCATATTTAGGTATCCTCGAGAGCATGGGGGTTCGAAGAGTAAAATCTTCAACTATATTAAAGAACGATTAGGCAATCGAGTGACTGGATAGTCATCCAAATTTTTATATGAGGCAAAGAGATCCTGATAATATCAGTTGCTCTAGCACTTCCAAATTATGTTATTTCATGCTTCAAACTCCTCCAAGACTTAAAAACCAAGTTAACTAGCGGGATTTCTAAATTCTGGTGGAGTTCTAATGGATATAATTGTGGTCTCCATTGGAATGCATGGGAAAAACTTTGTATACCCAAAGCTTAAGTTTTTTGGGGTTCAAATCATTGGAGGACTTTAACACAACTTTATTGGTGAAACGATTATGGAGACTTATATTGTTTCCGAACTCTCTGGTTGCACGAGTGATAAAAGGACGTTATTATAGGAAAGTATACCCCTTAAGGGCAAAAAAATCGAACTCTCTTTCCTTTGGATGGAGAAGTATTTTCTCAACCCAGGAGCTTCTTAGACAAGGGTACGGGTACGGTACGGATCATATTGGATCAGGGATTAAAATTTCAGTTTGGAACGCCCCATGGGTACCTGATGTAAACCCTCAGCCAGCCCGTGGGCGTGAAAGTATTTGGCATCCAAATCTAGAGGATCAACATTTAATCAACCCCACAACATGGGAATAATATTTACCAGCTATGCAAGAGTTCATGGACCTAGCGGATATACCTTTAATTAGACAAATTCAACCAAGACGGACTAGTACATATAATGGTCTAGAGTGCCATTTTATCAAGTTTGGTAACTATACAGTTAAGTCAAAATACAATCTCCTTCATGCACCAGAGTCAACACGTATTAATAACTCAGGTTGGGGAAAAGGATTGGACGCCCTTAAGGCAGGAGTTTAAAAGATTAAGTGACTTTTAAAGATACAACATTTCCTTTGGAAAATTATTTCAGGAGCCATAGCAGGTACACCTAATTTGGTACATAAGGGGATATAGTGTGATGTGTTTTGCAAAAGTTATGGCACCGAGAAGGAAATGGTGAATCATGCACTTTTCCAATATCCTTTCTCTCAACAAGTCTGGTCGAATTTACATCTGCGGCTAGGTAATTTTCCCACAGGATCGATTTTCACTAATATGGACTATCTACTACTGGATAATCGCTTAGGAAAGAGAGGTATGTATAATTATGATATGTTTCCATGGATGGTTTTTCTGGAAATAAAGGAATAAAAAGGTCTTTCAGGGGTTACAAATGGGGTGCAAAGAAATCTTCAGCAAACTGGAAAGTGACTTTACAATCTAGAAAGAAGCACATGTAGCACAAACAGAACAAATAGTGACGAGTGGAGGTCCTCAGGCTACAGGTGGGGATAAGCGTTAAATAACATTCTTTTAGCATCGACGGGCAAGGAAGGATAGAGAACCCACATCTGACATGGACTGGTTGTGTCTAGACGAACAAGAAAGAACTATTCTTGTGGAGCCAAAGGTCAAAGACTACGCTTTTCACCATTAAATGTAGAGACGAAAGCATTGATTTGGGTAATGCGAATACTCAACGAACGGGGAATCATTTGCCAGGGTTGGAGACGGAATGTACCGACTTGACGTCAATTGTCGCGAAACCAGAAGATTGGCAAACTTTCCTGATTCTCATCAAAGAATTCTAAAGATTAAGTTCATTGCTTCCGGATATCACTCCGCATCTTATCCCACACACTCAAAATGTGAAGGCAGATTGTCTGGCCCAAACCACTAGATCTTTATTTTGCGAATGTATTTTTGTAGACATTGTTCCTAGGGCAACCAACTTGGGCTTTAATTTCTAATTAATGTTTGGTTGACAAAAAAACATGAGATGACTATACATAAATTTTTATAGCTTATATAAAATATTTTATAACTATATCTTTTAATATCTTCGATAATGTTTTGGTTTGTAAATGAGTGAGTAGAGTTAGTTTTATTTCTTTTAAATCATTATATGCATAACATACATTTAGTTTAATTTATAAGACATGTTCAATTTTAAAAATCACACATCAAAAAGGTTGTGCACTTCTATTCTAAAAGATAAGATGTAATTAGGTTTTCGAGTGTATATATATGTATTATATTTGGGAATTATTGAAAATAATCTAAAGAGTAACCACTTTATGCAACTCTCTCTTTAGGTAATTATTTACGATGTGTTGGATATATTATATTTAGGTTTTATGGAGTTATATTTATAAATGTAAATAGCTATAGTAGTAATAGTATATAGTGTATAAAAGATTAGTTATTATGTTTATATTTTTTGGAAAATCATCTTAATTCATTGTAGTATTGTAGTATGATCTTTTGTTTCTAAAGTTTTTATTACCATTGAAAGGTAAAAATTGTATTAATAAAAATTATAATAAGTATAAATTATAATAGGTACAAATTATACATACCTATCTTTCCTAAGCGATTATCCAGTAATAGGTAGTCCATGTTAGTGAAAATCGATCCCGTGGAAAAATCACCTAGCCGCAGAGTTAAGTTTAACCAAACTTGTTGAGACAAAGGACATTGGAAAAGTGCATGATTCACCGTGTCCTCTTCGGTGCCACAACTTTTGCAAAACACATCACACTATATCCCCTTATGTACTAAATTAGGTGTAACTGCTATGACTCCTAAAATAATTTGCCAAAGGAAATGTTGTATCTTTAAAAGACACTTAGTCTTCTAAACTCCAGCCTTAAGGGCTTCCAATCCTTGTCCCCAACCTGAGTTATTAATACGCGTTGACTCTAGTCGAATTTAACTCTGCGGCTAGGTAATTTTCCCAGGGGATCGATTTTCACTAACATGGACTATCTACTACTGGATAATCGCTTAGGAAAGATAGGTATGTATAATTATGATATCTTTACATGGATAGTATCTCTGGAAAGAAAAAAATAAAAAGGTCTATCAGGGGTTACAAATGGGGTGCAAGGAAATCTTAAGCAAAATTGAAAGTAACTTTAAAATCTGGAAAGAAGCACATGTAGCACAAACGGAACAATTAGTGATGAGTGGAGGCCCTCAGGCTACAGGTGGGGATAAGCATTAAATAACTTTTTTAGCATCAACAGGCATGGAAGGACAGAGAACCCACATCCGGCATGGGGTGGTTGTGTCTAGACGAACTAGAAAGAACTATTCTTGTGGAGCCAAAGATCAAAGATGGTGCTTTTCACCATTACATGCAGAGACAGAAGCATTGATTTGGGCAATGCGAATACTCAACGAACGGGGAATCACTTGCCAGATTTTTGAGACGGACTGTACCGAGTTGACGTCAATTGTCGAGAAACCAAAAGATTGGCCAACTTTCTAGATGCTCATCGAAGAATTCTAAGGATTAAGTTCTTTGCTTCCGGATATCATTTCGCATCTTATCCCACACACTAAAAATGTTAAGGCAGATTGTCTGGCCCAAAGCACTAGATCTTTATTTCGCGAATGTATTTTTCTAGAAATTGTTCCTCGGGCAACCAACTTGGGCTTTAATTCCTAATTAATGTTTGGTTGAAAAAAAACATGAGATGACTATACTTAAATTTTTATAGCTTATATAAAATATTTTATAATTATATCTTTTAATGTCTTCGATAATCTTATTGTTTGTAAATGAGTGAGTAGAGTTAGTTTTATTTCTTTTAAATTAATATATACATAACATACATTTAGTCTGATTTATAAGACATGTTCAATTTTAAAAATCACATATGAAAAAGGTTGTGTACTTCTGTTTTAATAGATAAGATGTAATTAGGTTTTCAAATGTATATATATGTATAATATCTTGGGAATTATTGAAAATAATCTAAAGAGTAATCACTTTATGCAACTCTTTCTTATAATTTTTTAACTAAATTTTTTATTCGTGCACGAATGAGGTAATTATGTATGATGTGTTGGATATATTATATTTAGGCTTTATGGAGTTATATTTATAAATATAAATAGCTATAGTAGTAATAGTATATAGTGTATAAAAGATTAGTTATTATGTTTATATTTTTTGGAAAATCATATTAATTGATTGTAGTATTGTAGTACTATCTTTTGTTTCTAAAGTTTTTAGTACCATTGAAAGGTAAAAATTGTAATAATAGAAATTATAATAAGTACTAATTATACATATCTATCTTTCCTAAGTGATTATCCAGTAGTAGGTAGTCTATATTAGTGAATATAGATCTCGTGGGAAAATTACCTAGCCGCAGAGTTAAATTCAACCAGACTTGTTGAGACAAAGGACATTGGAAAAGTGCATGATTCACCATTTCCTCATCGGTGCCACAACTTTTGCAAAACACATAACACTATATCCCCTTATGTACCAAATTAGGTGTAACTGCTATGCCTCCTGAAATAATTTGCCAATGGAAATGTTGTATCTATAAAAGACAATTAGTCTTAGAAACTCCTGCCTTAAGGGCTTCCAATCCTGGTCCCCAAAATGAGTTATTAAGACGCATTGACTCTAGTCGAATTTAACTCTGTGGCTAGGTAATTTTCCCACGGGATCGATTTTCACTAACATGGACTATCTACTACTGGATAATCACTTAGAAAAGATAGGTATGTATAATTATGATATGTTTCCATGGATGGTATCTCTGGAAAAAGAAAGGAATAAAAAGGTCTATCAGGGGTTACAAATGGGGTGCAAGGAAATCTTAAGCAAAATGGAAAGTGACTTTAAAATCTGGAAAGAAGCACATGTAGCACAAACGAAACAAATAGTGACGAGTGGAGGTCCTCAAGCAACAGGTGGGGATAAGCATTAAATAACATTTTTACCATCGACAAGCATGGAAGGACAGAGAACCCAGATCCGGCATGGGGTGGTTGTGTCTAGACGAACAAGAAAGAACTATTCTTGTGGAGCCAAAGGTCAAAGGTGGTGCTTTTCACCATTACATGCAGAGACAGAAGCATCGATTTGGGCAATGCGAATACTCAACGAACGGGGAATCACTTGCCAGGTTTTTGAGACGCAATGTACCGAGTTGACGTCAATTGTCGAGAAACCAGAAGATTCCCCAACTTTCTAGCTGCTCATCTAAGAATTCTAAGGATTAAGTTCTTTGCTTCCGGATATCATTCTGCATCTTATCCCACACACTCAAAATGTGAATGCAGATTGTCTGGCCCAAACAACTAGATCTTTATTTCGTGAATGAATTTTTGTAGACATTGTTCCTCGGGCAACCAACTTGGGCTTTAATTTCAAATTAATGTTTGGTTGAAAAAAACATGAGATGACTATACTTAAATTTTTATAGCTTAGATAAAATATTTTATAACTATATATTTTAATGTCTTCTATAATCTTATTGTTTGTAAATGAGTGAGTAGAATTAGTTTTACTTCTTTTAAATCATTATATACATAACATACATTTAGTCTAATTTATAAGACATGTTCAATTTTAAAAATCACATATGAAAAAGGTTGTATACTTTTGTTTTAATAGATAAGATGTAATTAGGTTTTCAAGTGTATATATATGTATAATATCTTGGGAATTATTGAAAATAATCTAAAGAGTAATCACTTTATGCAACTCTCTTATAATTTTTTAACTAAATTTTTGATCCGTGCACGATTGAGGTAATTATGTACGATGTGTTGGATATATTATATTTAGTCTTTATGGAGTTATACTTATAAATATATATAGCTATAGTAGTAATAGTATATAGTGTATAAAAGATTAGTTATTATGTTTGTATTTTTTGGAAAATCATATTAATTGATTGTCGTATTGTAGTACTATCTTTTGTTTCTAAAGTTTTTATTACCATTGAAAGGTAAAAATTGTATTAATAGAAATTATAATAAGTATAAATTATAATAAGTACAAATTATTATAAGTACAAATTATACAAACCTATCTTTCCTAAGCTATTATCCAGTAGTAGGTAATCCATGTTAGTGAAAATCGATCCCGAGGAAAAATCACCTAGCCGCAGAGTTAAATTCAACCAGACTTGTTGAGACAAAGGACATTGGAAAAGTGCATGATTCACCGTGTCCTCTTCGGTGCCACAAGTTTTGCAAAATACATCACACTATATACCCTTATGTACTAAATTAGGTGTAACTGCTATGACTCCTGAAATAATTTGCCAAAGAAAATGTTGTATCTTTAAAAGACACTTAGTCTTCTAAACTCCAGCCTTAAGGGCTTCCATTCCTTGTCCCCAATCTGAGTTATTAATACGCATTGACTCTAGTCGAATTTAACTCTGCGACTAGGTAATTTTCCCAGGTGATCGATTTTCACTAAGATGGACTATCTACTACTGGATAATCGTTTAGGAAAGATAGGTATGTATAATTATGATCTATTTACATGGTTGGTAACTCTGGAAAGAAAGGAATAAAAAGGTCTATCAGGGGTTACAAATGGGGTGCAAGGAAATCTTAAGCAAAATGGAAAGTGACTTTAAAATCTGGAGAGAAGCACATGTAGCACAAACGGAACGAATAGTGATGAGTGGAGGCCCTCAGGCTACAGGTGGGCATAAGCGTTAAATAAATTTTTTAGCATCGACAGGCATGGAAGGATAGAGAACCCACATCCGGCATGGGGTGGTTGTGTCTAGATGAACAAGTAAGAACTATTCTTGTGGACCCAAAGGTCAAAGAGGGTGCTTTTCACCATTACATGCAGAGACAGAAGCATTGATTTAGGCAATGCGAATACTCAACGAACGGGGAATCACTTGTCAGGTTTTTGAGACGGAATGCACCGAGTTGACGTCAATTGTCAAGAAACCAGAAGATTGGCCAACTTTCTAGATGCTCATCGAAGAATTCTAAGGATTAAGTTCTTTGCTTCCGGATATTATTCCGCATCTTATCCCACACACTCAAAATGTGAAGGCAGATTTGTCTGGCCCAAAGCACTAGATCTTTATTTCGCGAGTCTATTTTTGCAGAAATTGTTCCTCGGGCAACCAAGTTGGGCTTTAATTTCTAATTAATGTTTGGTTGATAAAAAAAACATGAGATGACTATACTTCAATTTTTATAGCTTATATAAAATATTTGATAATTATATCTTTTAATGTCTTCGATAATCTTTTTGTTTGTAAATGAGTGAGTAGAGTTAGTTTTATTTATTTTAAATCATTATATACATAACATACATTTAGTATGATTTATAAGACATGTTCAATTTTAAAAATCACGCATGAAAAAGGTTATGTACTTCTGTTTTAATAGATAAGATGTAATTAGGTTTTAAAGTGTATATATATGTATAATATCTTGGGAATTATTGAAAATAATCTAAAGAGTAATCACTTTATGTAACTCTCTCTTATAATTTATTAACTAAATTTTTGATTCGTGCACGAATGAGGTAATTATGTACGATGTGTTGGATATATTATATTTAGGCTTGATGGAGTTATATTTATAAATATAAATAGCTATAGTAGTAATAGTATATTGTGTATAAAAGATTAGTTATTATGTTTATATTTTTTTGAAAATCATATTAATTGATTGTAGTATAGTAGTACTATCTTTTGTTTCTAAAGTTTTTAGTACCATTGAAAGGTGAAAATTGTATTAATAAAATTTATAATAAGAATAAATTATAATTAGTATAAATTATAATAAGTAAAAATTATACATACCTATCTTTCCTAATTGATTATCCAGTAGTAGGTAGTCCATGTTCGTGAAAATCGATCCCGTGGGAAAATTACCTAGCCGCAGAGTTAAATTCAACCAGACTTTTTGAGACAAAGGACATTGGAATAGTGCATGATTAACCGTGTCGTCTTCGGTGCCACAACTTTTGCAAAACACATCACACTATATCCCCTTATGTACTAAATTAGGTGTAACTGCTATGACTCCTAAAATAATTTGCCAAAGGAAATATTGTATCTTTAAAAGACACTTAGTCTTCTAAACTCCTGCCTTAAGGCCTTCCAATCCTGGTCCACAACCTGAGTTATTAATACGAGTTGACTCTAGTCGAATTTAAATCTGCGGCTAGGTAATTTTCCCACGGGATCGATTTTCACTAACATGGACTATCTACTACTGGATAATCGCTTAGGAAAGATAGGTATGTATAATTGTGATATGTTTCCATGGATGGTATCTCTGGAAAGAAATGAATAAAAAGGTCTATCAGGGGTTACAAATGGGGTGCAAGGAAATCTTAAGCAAAATGGAAAGTGACTTTAAAATCTGGAAAGAAGCAAATTTAGCACAAACGGAACAAATAGTGACGATTGGAGGCCCTTAGGCTACAGGTGGGGATAAGCATTAAATAACTTTTTTAGCATCGACAGGCATGGAAGGACAGAGAACCCACATCCGACATTGGGTGGTTGTGTCTAGACGAACAAGAAAAAACTATTCTTGTGGAGCCAAAGGTCAAAGATGGTGCTTTTCACCATTACACGCAGAGACAGAAGCATTGATTTGGGGAATGCGAATACTCAACGAACGGGGAATCGCTTGCCAGGTTTTTGAGACGGAATCTACCGAGTTGACGTCAATTTCGAGAAACCAGAAGATTGGCCAACTTTCTAGATGCTCATCAAAGAATTCTAAGGATTAAGTTCTTTAGTTCCGGATATCATTCCGCATCTTATCCCACGCACTCAAAATGTGAAGGCAGATTTTCTGGCCCAAACCACTAGATCTTTATTTCGCGAATGTATTTTTGTAGAAATTGTTCCTCGGGCAACCAACTTGGGATTTAATTTCTAATTAATGTTTGGTTGAAAAAAAAAACATGAGATGACTATACTTAAATTTTTATAGCTTATATAAATTATTTTATAATTATATCTGTTAATGTCTTCGATAATCTTATTGTTTGTAAATGAGTGAGTAGAGTTAGTTTTATTTCTTTTAAATCATTATATACATAACATACATTTAGTCTGATTTATAAGACATGTTCAATATTAAAAATCACATATGAAAAAGGTTGTGTACTTATGTTTTAATAGATAAGATGTAATTACGTTTTCAAGTGTATATATGTATAATATATTGGGAATTATTGAAAATAATCTAAAGAGTAATCACTTTATGCAACTCTCTCTTATAATTTTTTAACTAAATATTTGATCCTTGCACGAATGAGGTAATTATGTATGATGTGTTGGATATATTATATTTAGGCTTTATGGAGTTATATTTATAAATATAAATAGCTATAGTAGTAATAGTATATACTGTATAAAAGATTAGTTATTATGTTTATATTTTTTGGAAAATCATATTAATTGATTGTAGTATTGTAGTACTATCTTTTGTTTCTAAAGTTTTTAGTACCATTGAAAGGTAAAATTTGGATTAATAGAAATTATAATAAGTATAAATTATAATAAGTATAAATTATAATAAGTACAAATTACACATACCTATCTTTCCTAACCGATTATCCAGTAGTAGGTAGTCCATGTTAGTGAAAATCGATCCCGTGGAAAAATCATCTAGCCGCATAGTTAAATTCAACCAGACTTGTGTGAGACAAAGGACATTGGAAAAGTGCATGATTCACCGTGTCCTCTTCGGTGCCACAACTTTTCCAAAACACATCACACTATATCCCCTTATGTACTAAATTAGGTGTAACTGCTATGACTCCTAAAATAATTTGCCAAAGGAAATGTTGTATCTTTAAAAGACACTTAGTATTCTAAACTCTAGCCTTAAGGGCTTCCAATCCTTGTCTCCAACATGAGTTCTTATTACGCGTTGACTCTAGTCGAATTTAACTCTGCGACTAGGTAATTTTCCCAAGGGGTCGATTTTCACTAACATGGACTATCTACTACTGGATAATCACTTAGGAAAGATAGGTATGTATAATTATGATATGTTTCCATTGATGTTATCTCTGGAAAGAAAGGAATAAAAAGGTGTATCAGGGGTTACAAACGGGTTGCAAGGAAATTTTAAGCAAAATGGAAAGTGACTTTAAAATCGGGAAAGAAGCACATGTAGCACAAACGGAACAAATAGTGACGAGTGGAGGCCCTCAGGCTACATGTGGGGATAAGCGTTAAATAACTTTTTTAGCATCGACAGGCATGGAAGGGCAGAGAACCCACATCTGGCATGGGGTGGTTGTGACTAGACGAAAAATAAAGAACTATTCTTGTGGAGCCAAAGGTCAAAGATGGTGCTTTTCACCATTACATGCAGAGACAGAAGCATTGATTTGGGCAATGCGAATACTCAACGAACGGAGAATCACTTGCCTAGTTTTTGAGACGGAATGTACCGAGTTGACGTCAATTGTCGAGAAACCAGAAGATTGGCCAACTTTCTAGATGCTCGTCGAAGAATTCTAAGGATTAAGTTCTTTGCTTCCAGATATCATTCCGCATCTTATCCCACACACTCAAAATGTGAAGGCAGATTGTCTGGCCCAAACCACTAGATATTTATTTCGCGAATGTATTTTTGTAGACATTGTTCCTCGGGCAACCAACTTGGGCTTTAATTTCTAATTAATGTTTGATTGAAAAAAAAACATGAGATGACTATAAAAATATTTTTATAGCTTATATAAAATATTTTATAACTATATCTTTTAATGTCTTCGATAATCTTATTGTTTGTAAATGAGTGTGTAGAATTAGTTTTATTTCTTTCAAATCATTATATACATAACATACATTTAGTCTAATTTATAAGACATGTTCAATTTTAAAAATCACATATGAAAAAGGTTGTGTACTTCTGTTTTAATAGATAAGATGTAATTAGGTTTTCAAGTGTATATATATATATATATAAAATATCATGGGAATTCTTGAAAATAATCTAAAGAGTAATCACTTTATGCAACTCAGTCTTATGATTTATTAAATAAATTTTTGATCCGTGCACGAATGAAGTAATTATGTACGATGTGTTGGATATATTATATTTAGGGTTTTTGGAGTTATATTTATGAATATAAAAAGCTATAGTAGTAATAGTATATGGTGTATAAAAGATTAGTTATTATGTTTATATTTTTTTGGAAAATCATATTAATTGATTCTAGTATTGTAGTACTATCTTTTGTTTCTAAAGTTTTTAGTACCATTGAAAGGTAAAAATTGTATTAATAGAAATTATAATAAGTATAAATTATAAAAAGTATAAATTATAATATGTACAAATTATACATACCTATCTTTCCTAAGCGATTATCCAATAGTAGGTAGTCCATGTTAGTGAAAATCGATCCCGTGGGAAAATTACCTAGCCGCAGAGTTAAATTCAACCAGACTTGTTGAGACAATGGAGATTGGAAAAGTGCACGATTCACCGTGTCCTCTTCGATGCCACAACTTTTGCAAAACACATCACACTATATCCCCTTATGTACTAAATTAGGTGTAACTGCTATGACTCCTGAAATAATTTGCCAAAGGAAATGTTATATCTTTAAAAGACACTTAGTCTTCTAAACTCCTGCCTTAAGGGCTTCCAATCCTGGTCTCCAACTTGAGTTATTAATACGTGTTGACTCTAGTCGAATTTAACTCTGCGGCTAGGTAATTTTCCCACGGGATCTATTTTCACTAACATGGACTATCTACTACTGGATAATTGCTTAGGGAAGATAGGTATGTATAATTATGATATGTTTCCATGGATGGTATCTCTCGAAAAAAGGAATAAAAAGGTCTTTCAGGGGTTACAAATGGGGTGCAAGGAAATCTTAAGCAAACTGGAAAGTGACTTTACAGTCTGGAAAGAAGCACATGTAGCGCAAACAAAACAAATAGTGACGAGTGGAGGCCCTCAGGCTACAAGTGGGGATAAGCGTTAAATAACTTTTTAGCATCGACGGGAATGGAAGGACATAGAAACCACATCTGGCATGGGGTGCTTGTTTCTAGATGAACAAGAAAGAACTATTCTTGTGGAGCAAAAGGTCAAAGTCGGTGCTTTTCACCATTACATGCAGAGATAGAAGCATTGATTTGGGCAATGCGAATACTCAACGAAAGGGGAATCATATGCTAGGTTTTTGAGATGGAATGTACGGAGTTGACATCAATTGTCGAGAAACCAGAAGATTGGCCTACTTTCCAGATGCTCATCGAAGAATTATAAGGATTAAGTTCATTGCTTCCGGATTTCACTCCGCATCTTATCCCACACACTCAAAATGTAAAGGCAGATTGTCTGGCCCGAACAAATAGATCTTTATTTAGCAAATTTATTTTTGTAGACATTGTTCCTCGGGCAACCAACTTGGGCTTAACTTTCTAATTAATGTTTGGTTGACAAAAAAACATGAGATAGATATACTTAAACTTTATAGCTTATATAAAATATTTTATAGCTATACTTTTTAATTTCTTCGATAATCTTTTGGTTTGTAAATGAGTGACTACAGTTAGTTTTATTTCTATTAATCATTATATACATAACATACATTTAATCTGAATCATAAGACATGTTCAATTTAAAAAATCACATATGAAAAAGGTTGTGTGCTTCTGTTTTAATAGATAAGATATAATTAGGTTTTCAAGTGTATATATATGTATTATATCTTGGGAATTATTGAAAATAATCTAAAGAGTAATCACTTTATGCATTTCTCTCTTATAATTTATTAACTAGATTTTGGATCTGCGCACAGATTAGATAATTATGTATGATATGTTGGATATATTATAGTTAGCTTTTATGGAGTTTTATTTATAAATATAAATAGCTATAATAGTAATAGCGTATAGTGTATAAAAGATTAGTTATTATGTTTATATTTTTTGGAAAATCATATTAAGTGATTGTAGTATTGTTGTACTATATTTTGTTTCTAAAGTGTTTAGTACCATTGAAAGGTAAAAATTGTATTAATAGAAATTATAATAAGTATAAATTATTGTATATGTAATATATTTAAGAATGTAAGATGTTACCATGACATGTGTTAACATAACACAAATTTGCTATATATCATGATGATTATTATATCGATCCACGAATAAATTTAATTTTTTTTTTGCAAAATGATTTGTTTAAGGATTTGTTTTAAAAATGATAATGCTGAAATGATTTAAAAGATATACACAATTATAAATAATATCAATTAGTTCAATAAAAGTAACTAAAATAATACAAAAAAGAATTAACAAAATAAAAAAAGTAATAAAATATTTAAACAACATGAAACTGTTTTCGTAATAATTTAACAACACGTTGTACTTTATAATGAAATATACATACAAAACAGATTGAAAATTAAACAAAGTTACGAATAAAAAAATTCGGAAATTTGTATAAATAACTGCAATACAATATACATAAAATTCTATTATTATATGAAATTGAAATTTTTATATGTAAAAAATACCCATTATGCGTTACTAAATTTACTATATATTAATGTTTAACGTAAGAATAAATGAGAAGCTTCTAGAAAAAAACAAATGAGAAAGAGCATTAAATAATAAGAAAAGAGGTGTGGTAAATTATAAGTAATGAGATTATATTGTTATCATAAAAAATATCTCTTATATAGAAATTATGATAATAGTATACGAAGAAAGAATACATATTTATGAAAGATAAATCTACCAAAACAACTTTGTCAAACTCCTTGAAGAAACACAATATTAGCTACATATAAAATATTATAATAAATATCATTAAATATATATTTATATATAAATTAAAAAACTTATATCTTACCATTGTTAAAGATAAGAGCACTTTACCAAGAGAAATACTCAAAAGTTCATCTATAATGGCTCCTTTGACTATGATTTCAAATCTACAAATTTCACAAAAAGAGGATTGTTTAGTAAGAGTATTAAAGATGTAGATTGAACCTCGTTACATGTCTGGTGCGAGAATGGAGTTGATTCTGGCTGATGAACAGGTAAATCAAATTCAATAGATGCTTTTTATTAGTTTGAAACGCAATTGCTACATTTTGATAAACATATAATTTTAAGTTTAATACGGTGAATATATGGTTATATTGTAAATTATAGTATTACAATAGGGAAGTAATTAAATTTACGATATTTTTTCTTTGTTGACAGGGATCTAGGATTCTAGCTACTACTCCGAAAAATTTCTATAACCTTTTCCCTACTTCAGTAAAAGAAGGAGATTGGATAAAGATTAAGAACTTCAGAGTTTATCACCCACTTTAATCTGGCCAAACATAGATGCTAAGACCATCTGCATCTGAAAGAAAAACAACGGTTGTTGAAAAGATCCAAGAAGTGTGTGGAAACATGCGAATGTACCTATTTACTCTTTTTGAGAATATATTAGATGTTGCATATTCTCCTCTTAACAAAAATGGTAATTTATATGTTTTACTTAATGGTTAGTAAGTTATTATTCACATATTTGTTTGACATTAGTTGATCTGCTCGAAGCTGTGGTTTGGGTTGGAGAACAAAGGATTATTAGAGAAGATGTTGATCCAGAGAGATGGTTAGTGAAGAACAAAATCTTACCATTCAAGATCAAAAATATACAGTAAGTAGAATAGTATTCTCTTGTATATATAACACATTAAACATCTTTAGGTAAATGGAAAATTTGTTATATACAATTAGCGATACTATGAATATACTAAATAAATATTATAATCATATTAGTAACAAATTATGTTTGTTGGGGGGGGGGGGACAGTTTGGATTGTAGTATTCAAGGACAAATGGCGGTTGAATTCTGTAACGAATGAGAAAAAATGAACAACGATCCATTAATTGGTACTTGTTTATGCATGCTAAGGTTCTTTAAGGTCTTAAGGTTTGGAGGTACTTATAACATTACTTGTTATACACTATAAAAAAAATAAAACAATGATAATTACTTATGCAGATGTACCACGAATCACAAATGGAATGGAATGTTTAGAATTCAAATCCAATCTAGAAAACGATGAAGTAAACGAACTTAGAGTGATGTAAGTTTGTAAATGTCAAGATAATTAATCATGCATGGATAAAACTATAATATACGATATTGTTTTTATTTTTGAAGAGAGAAAGACGTTGATGTTTTCAAACCAGCGTGTGAGGACATGATTGAGATGACAAGTTTGCAATACCAAAAGAGTAAAAGTTGTTGAGATTTTCAAAACTTTAACTATGCCAGTTAAATCATAAATATAATGCTCTGTTTTTTATGTTAATAAAAATATTAACCTGCTTTTCTCTGTTTGTAAGATAATCTTAATGGTTTGATATTAAAAAGCTCATCTACATTTTAATTAGGGTTATGTTATATGTTTAATCACTTTTGTCTTCAAAAATCAAAACATTTGTTACCATTATATGTTTTATATTATGATGTTAACATAGCAGCAATTAGGTAAGCATATGTTTTATGTCATATATTTTAATGGTTAAGTGTATAAAAATATTTCATATATATATATATATATATATATATATATATATATATATNATATCAATTTACTAAATGAATATAAAATATAATATATTAGAATAATATACTTGTTAAAAAATATAATTATTTATAGCACCATATGTAGTTACTTTAAGAAAATAATACAGATTTCATTGTAGTAATTATGCAGTATTATTTGCTAAATAAAAATATTTATTGTAACTTGATTTTTTTTAATCATGCATATATAGTTATATATCTACAATAGCTTCAAGAATAAAAAAATTGTTAATTCGTGAATATGTATTTTATTTATATATTGATAAAAGTTAAAATTGTAGAAGACCCAATTCTATGTCAAAAATAGTTTAATTTGATTTTTGAGCTCAACAATTTAAAGTAAATAGACCATCAATAATAAGACAACAAAGTAAATAAATTAACTTGGGGGTAATTGTGTAGATTTTATTTGCTTATGTTTTTAAATAAAAACATAACAATAATCGTGATTTTTTAAAATTAGTTTTCTAATTTGTTTGATGAAAAAAAGATTTATAAAGTTTGATGAGTAGAATAATCATTAAATATATAAATTCTGAGTGTACTATAAGAAGAAAAATGAACATACGATAATAGCATAATATAATGTATAAAATAAATAAATGATAAAAATTAATATATAGAAGATTCGGAAAAACATATCCACAGCAAACTGAGAATATTATATTAACTTAAAGTTCTTAAACGAACTAAAATGGACCATAATATATATGTTCATGAACTTAAAATAACATAACCAAGGTATTACTGATCTACTCTTCATCCTGAATATCAAGTTCAACATATTCATTCTGTCCTCAAACTTTGGTAGAAAGACTTGAGATTGTCGAGACATGCAGTTTAAAAACATATATATAAATAAATAAATTAATATATATATATATATATATATATATAATTTGAATACAATATAGTAAAAAAATGTATTGAAGTTAAGATAAACTTACATCATGCTTAATGCCACAACCTCTGGAATATATAGATTGAAATAAAATTTAGAGTATCAATGACCATTGGTAATACACAAATAGTCTATACAAAACAATCAGAATTATATAAATGATTACACGATATAAAAAACATATTAAAAACACATAATTATAATGAAATTACCTCTGCGTATGAATATTTTCCAAAACCTCAGGGCACATAACACTGGTTTGGGTTTGTGCACTCCCACGATGCATCCTCGACAGTAGTCAAGATGATTGTATCTTTGAAATTATTTATAGATATCAATGGCAACTCTTCCATCGGCATTGCACAAAAATTCATTAACTCTTTGTTTAAAATCATGGAAAATATGTCATTGTTTCGTAAAAAAATATAAGATATTGTTATCACCATTTTAAAATCTAATTTCTAAATTATATTAGATTATATTACCATCATTCAATTAATTATATTATTTTTATGAAACACAAACAACTAATATACATACAATGTAAGACACAAATTTAAACAACTATGTTAACAAACTATCGACATAAATGTAAAAAACATTCTTTTTTATTTTAACTACCATAAAATTCAACTAAAAGTGAAATTCATAAAGATAAAAATTATTTGGCAGTCGGAATACATAGTCAGACTCTCTTAATTTGAATTGGAGTACCCGGTTCTTGACTACCCATATTTTGTCAGGTGGAGAGTCCACCAAACTTCTCTGTTCACCAATGCTCACAACTGCTCCAAGCACATCAACTACAAATATAGATTTGACTAATTGTGTCATATATCATTAATAATATTGAATGAATTGAAAAATATTACTTGAACACTTACCAACAGGATTAAAAGGTGACTCTCTTGAATTAATTTTATCTTCAAAATGTCAGAAGTAGTAGATATAGACATCCGTCAATACATCGATTGAAATTTTTTTCATCTTTGTAAAGAAATTGAACCAGAGATGAAATTGCATGATTGGTGTTGGGCCACACTATCAGTGAAAAATGGACATCAACGTTTTCAAACTCAACATCGTCTCCTACATTCAAACCATAAGGAATATTTTGCATAAAATAGCTAGTTACGGTAACTTTGATCATGGGTTCCTCATACTTAATGTAAAAAAAACGAAAAATAGTCATTACTATCTTAAAGTATTATGGACAATGTTTCATAGGTTTATAATTATTATAAATGAATAAGATAACTAAGAGACTTACTGGTTCATCAGCCAATATGATGTTCATACTCTCACCGGTACGGTCACCATAAGATCTCTTTATAGTACCACTTTTACCATGAACAACCAATCTGTTTTGTTTGATTTCTTAATTTCAGAAATTAAAGAGTAAGAAGCCATTATAAAAAACTTAGCGTTTGGTGATTAAGAGATACATAAAATATGAGAAATTGAATGAAGAAGATGATAAATATGATTTTTAATTTTCTTTAATAATTGTTCTTTTTAAAGATAAACATTACATCAATCTTAAACAAAGAAAATTTTTTGTCAGATTAATATCCATAGATAGTAATCATTTATTTTTTCGTATATTAACTTAAATGTTAGATTTAACAAAATATAATATATTGATGGGCAATTCTCAAATATAGCACACTTTTCCATTTTTTGGACACACTTAGCATGAGGCTTAGGGTTTTCCACGTGTAGCATTTTTAAAATGTTAGAATGACCATTTTGCCCCTGAGCTAAATATTGACGAAAAAAAAACCTTTCGCCGAGTCTTCATCGTCCGCTATTGTCGAATCTTCATCGCCGATTGTAAGCAATTTTCGGTGATTACCGGCGATTTCCGGCGATTTCTGGCGATTTCCGGAAATTTCCGGCGATTTCTGGCGACAAATAAGTCTATTTTATCAGAATTTAGGTTTCGTCA